>MU757020.1:0-66220 GCA_026770625.1 Nicotiana glauca
CTTTCATTGACGCCGCGTCGTGTCTCGTCAATTAGGACTATATCATCAGCAAATAGCATGCACCATGGCACCTCCTCTTGGATATGATGCGTTATGGTATCCATCACCAGGGCAAATAGGAAAGGGCTGATTAACTTACAAGTAATGATATACCAAATTAGTACTGCGTGATGCAAAATGAGATTGCAGTAAATAAGTTTACCTATGAACATGCACTCATGGGTTTTTGGTTTAGGAGGATGGTGTCACAACCCGGATTTCCCCACCATCGGGAGTCGTGATGGCGCCTACTAATAGGAGCTAGGCAAGCCAACTTAATTTACTTTTTTTAGCAATTATCATCCATTTAATGAAAACAAAACATAATACGATAAAGCGGAAGTCTCAAACATAATTAACTGAAAGAAATGCGAAAGTTTAACAAGATCCTCTACCCAAGACTGGTGTCACAATACTCACGAAAGTCTAGAGAATACTAAATACAAGGTTTGAATGAAACATAAAACTGTCTACTTCGGTCCAAATGATAACAAACTGAATAAAATAGAAAGGGACTCCAGGTCTGCGGACGTCAGCAAGGATACCTCGAAATGTCCCTGGACTGAAAGCTCGCTCCCAGAATGCTACTGCTATTCAAATGCTTCTCCAACAACTGGATCTGTGCAAAAAGATGCACTGAGTGTAGCATCAACACAACTGACCCCATGTGCTGGTAAGTGCCTGGCCTAACCTCGGCGAAGTAATGACGAGGCTAGGAGCAGACTCCAGACAAACCTGTGCAGATATATACATATATGCAAATACAACGAAATAATAGCGGAAAAATAGACAATTAAAGCTGGGAGGGGGAACATGCTTATGGGATAGCAGATAAAACGAAATATCAAGAATAACAAAAGAAACTACATCTGATTTCTTCTAACACAGAATAAGGGGAAAACAAACCACTTTCACTTGTTTCAATTTCCTCTTGTTGCAGGCGTGCAAATCGATCCCATTTCTCATAATATCACGTGGTGGGCGTACCACTCAATCCCATTTCATAATATCACGCAGTAGGCGTACCACTTGATCCCATTTCATAATATCACGTGGTAGGCGTACCACTCGCTCCCATTTCATAATATCACGTGGTAGGAGTACCACTCTCTCCCATTTCATAATATCACATGTTAGGCGTACTACTCGCTCCCATTTTATAATATCGCGTGGTAGGCGTACCACTCACTCCCGTTTCATAATATCGCGTGGTAGGTATAACACTCGCTCCCATTTCCTTTCAACACAATATCACAGAGAAATCCCGGCAAGGGAGTAAGGTAACATAGTAAATTCCCGGCAAGGGATCAAGACAATACAATAAGTTGCCCGGCAAGGGAGAAATATGTCATAATAAACTATCCCGGCAAGGGAACAAGATAATATAATAAACTATCCCGGCAAGGAGATCCAGCTATAACCAAACTTATTTAATTTCTACTTAACACAATTAAATCAATACTCAGTCTCAACAATTACTGGATCAGTGTGTTAAAAATTTCCAACCAAGTCCTCATAAACAACAATTAAGAATTCGATAATTTAGCAATTTAGGATTTACTGTCATGCTCGACACCAGTGTATAGATACTCGTCACCATGCCTATACACCGTACTCGACAATTAGCAATTAGCAAATAAGACTCTACTCCTATTCTCTCAAGCCAAAGTTAGACCAAACACTTACCTCAACTTCCACGGCTAGCATCAATCCAGAACGACCGCTTTCCCTCTCGAATTCGGCTTCTACTAAATCAAATCTATGAAATAACGACTTTATAATATCAATAATCGCTAAATAAATCAAGCCCAATGCCTAAATATAGATTCCCAACCCTTTTTTCGAATATTACAAAGTCGACCCCAGGCTCGCTTGGTCAAAACACGAGGTTCGGACCCAATTTCATATCACTCATTCCCCCACGAGCCAGAATATACAATTTATTTTCAAATTTTACCCCAAAACGAGGTCTAAATCAAAGAAAACTGAAAAGCCCTAATTCTACCCATTTCCCCCAATTTCCACCCTAATCCATGGGATTTAAGCTTAGGAATTCACTAATTAATGAAGAAAAATGAAGGGAATAAGTGGGGATTTACTAACCCAAGTGGTCTTGAAGAATGGGGGCTTCAATGGACTCCTAGAGCTTGGGGAAGAAGAGAGCTCGTGAAATTTTTTGAATCAAACCCGAAGTTACTGTTCTGGAAACTTAAGAAAATCACTGGGCAAAATTACCCTATGTGTTCGCGACATAAAGTCGCGTTCGCGAAGAAGAGAAACTGGCAATCATCGCGATCGCGGAAGGTAAGTCGCGATCGCGTAGAAGGAATGGGCTGGTTCCAGGTTTTGTGCTATGTGAACGCGGGAAGGACCCCGCGAACGCGATGGGGCAAGTTGGAAAGCTATGCATTCGCGAGCCACTGAATGCGAACGCGAAGGGGAGAGTACTGGGGTCCTGAGTTTGGTTACGCGATCGCGATGGTGGTGACGTGAACGCGAAAGAGAAAAACACTGAAGCTATACGAATGCGAAGGTGAAGTGCGAACGCGAAGAAGGAATTCACTGTGCACCAACAGTAGATTTTTCTGCAATCTTTCCTAACTCCAAAACCATCCCGAACACCTCTGAAAACACTCCCGAGCCCTCGGGGCTCCTAACCACTCATGCACACTAACTTAAACACATCTTACGGACTTAACCGTGTGATCAAATCGCCAAAATAACATCGTAAACGAGGAATCAAACCTCAAAATCATCACTTTTTCATCAAACTTCATAAACTTTTATTTTTAGAAATTTAGGTCCGAAACACGTCAAATGACGTCCGATTTCAACCAAATTTCACAGGAATTGCTTAAACCACATATAAGACCTGAACCGGGCGCCGGAACTAAAATACGGGCCCGATACCAACACTTTCTAATCCATTTTTATTTTAAATTTCCATATAAATTTCAGAAAAATAATTTCTCTTAAAAATTCATTTCTCGGGCTCGGGACCTCGGATTTCGAATCCGGGCGTACGTCCGATTCCCATATTTTTTTACGGATCCTCCGGGACCATCAAATCACGGGTCTGGGTCCGTTTATCCAAAATATTGACCAAAGTCAACTTTAATCATATTAATATCAAAATTCATCATTTCTCATACAGAATTCATATTTAAGCTTTTCGGCTATGCGCCCGAACTATGCACGCAAATCGAGGCAACTAAAAGTGAGGTTTTCAAGGCCTCGGAAGCGCAAAAAAAGATAGAAAACAGGTGATGACCCTTTGAGTCGTCACATTCTTCACCTCTAAAATAACCGTTCGTCCTCGAACGGACAAAAGAATGAAATACCTGAGTCGGGAAACAGATAAGGATAACGGCTCTGTATATCAGAATCGGACTCCCACGTCGATGCCTCAGGAGGCTGACCTCTCCACTAAACACGCACAGAAGGAAAACTCTTTGACCTCAATTGTCAAACCTGCCAGTCTAGAATAGCTACCAGCTCCTCCTCATAAGATAGATCCTTGTCCAACTGGACAGTGCTGAAATCTAACACGTGGTCTAGATCGCCGTGATACCTCCAAAGCATGGACACATGAAACACTAGATGTACGGATGACAAGCTAGGCGGAAAGTCAAGTCTATAAGCCACCTCTACCACTCGATCAAGGATCTCAAATGGCCCGATGAACCTAGGGCTAAGCTTGCCCTTCTTCCCAAATCTCATCACGCCCTTCATAGGCGACACTCAGAGCAAGACCCGCTCACCAACCCTAAAAGTTATATCCCGAACCTTACAGTTTGCATAACTCTTTTGCCTAGACTAAGCGGTACGAAGCCTATCCCGAATGATCTTGACCTTATCCAAGGCATCCTGAACCAAATATGTGCCCAATAACCAAGCCTCTCCCGGATCAAACCATCCAAATGGAGACCGACATCGTCTACCATACAACGCCTCATATGGAGCCATATAAATGCTGGACTGGTAGCTATTGTTGTAGGCGAACTCTGCTAAAGGCAAAAACTGGTCCCACGAGCCTCCAAAATCAATGACACAGGCTCGGAGCATATCCTCCAATATCTGAATAGTCCACTCGGACCGTCCGCCCGTCTAAGGGTGAAATGCTCTCCATAAGCGCGAGGTATACTGCGTACCCGGGTCCGAAATGATAGATACCGGCACCCCATGAAGGCGTACAATCCCTCTGATGTAGATCTCAGCTAACCTCTCAGATGAATAAGTGGCTGCAACAGGAACAAAATGCGCTAACTTGGTCAGCCTATCAACAATGACCCAAACTGCATCAAACTTCTTCCGAGTCAGCACAAGTCCCGTAAAAAAATCCATGGTAATCCTCTCCCACTTCCACTCGGGAAGCTCAATCCTCTGAAACAAACCACCAGGCCTATGATGCTCATACTTAACCTGCTGATAGTTCAAACAGCGAGCCGCATATGCAACAATATCTTTCTTTATCTTGCGCCACCAATAGTGTCGCCTCAGATCCTGATACATCTTCGCGGCGCCCAGGTAAATAGAATACCGGGAACTATGGGCCTCCGCTAAGATCAACTCTCGAATACCATCGACATTGGGCACATAAACTCACCCCTGCAATCTCAAGACACCATCATTATCTAAGGTCACTTTCTTGGCACCTCCACGCTGCATCGTGTCTCTCAGGACACATAAACGGGGATCATCGAACTGCCGATCACGGATACGCTCCAATAATGAAGAACGAGAGACCGTGCAAGCTAACACTCGGCTAGGCTCAGAAATATCTAATCTCACCAATCGATTGGCCAAGGCCTGAACATCCAAAGCAAGAGGTCTCTGGCTGACCGGAATATAAGTAAGACTACCCATGCTGGCGGACTTCCTAATTAATGCATCAGCCACCACATTGGCCTTCCTCGGGTGGTACAAGATAGTAACATCATAGTCTTTCAACAACTTCAACCACCTTCTCTGCCTCAAATTCAACTCCTTCTGCTTGAACAGATACTGAAGATTCTTGTGGTCAGTGTACACCTTACACGTCACACCATATAGATAATGCCTCCAAATCTTCAAAGCATGAACAATGGATGCTAACTCTAGATCATGAGCCGGATAATTATTCTTGTAGGTCTTCAACTGCCTTGAACTATAAGCAATGACTCTGCCACCCTGCATCAATACTGCACCAAGCCCAATACGGGAAGCATCACAATAGACTGTATAAGGTCCTGAACCTGTGGGCAAAACCAACACCGGTGCCGTAGTCAGAGCTGTCTTGAGCTTTTGAAAGCTCGCCTCACACTCGTCCGACCATCTGAACTGGGCATCCTTCTAGGTCAATATGGTGATCGGGGCTGCAATAGATGAAAACTCCTTCACGAACCAACGATAGTAGCCTGCTAACCCCAAGAAACTCCGAACCTCTGTAGTTGATGCTGGTCGAGGCCAGTTCTTGACTGCCACAATCTTCTTTGGGTCTATCTGAATACCTTCTACTGATACGACGTGACCCAGAAATGCAACCGAACTCAATCAGAACTCGCACTTCGAAAACTTAGCATATAACTAACTATCCTTCAGAGTCTGAAGAACCACTCTGAGATGCTGCTCGTGCTTCTCCAGACTGCAGGAGTATATCAGAATATCATCAATAAAGACTATCACGAACAAGTCCAAATAAGGCCTGAACACTCGGTTCATCAACTCCATAAATGCTTCTGGGGCATTGGTCAACCCAAATGACAAAACCAGGAACTCATAATGCCCATACCGAGTGCGGAATGCTGTCTTAGGGACATCGGGTACCCTAATACTCAACTGATGGTAACCAGATCTCAAGTCTAACTTTGAAAACACCCTTGCACCCTGAAGCTGGTCGAACAAATCGTTAATCCTCGACAGTGCATACTTGTTCTTAATCGTCACTTTGTTCAATTGCCGATAATCAATGCACATCCTCATCGAACCATCCTTTTTCTTCACAAATAACATCGGCGCACCCAAAGGAGACACACCAGGTCTGATAAAAGCCTTCTCTATCAAATCCTGCAACTGATCCTTTGACTCTTTCAACTCTGGCGGGGCCATGTGATATGGTAGAATGGAAATGGGCTGAGTGCCCGGAGCCAAATTGATACAAAAATTAATATCCCTGTCGGGCAGCATACCCGGTAGATCTGAAGGGAAAACCTCGGGGAACTCCCGAATAATAGGAACAAAATTAATAGAAGGGACCTCTGAGCTGGAATCGTAAACATACGCATGATAAGATAAACACCCCTTCTCGACCATGCATCGAGCCTTCACATATGAAATAACACTGTCGGTGGTATGCCCTGGGGTCCCTCTCCACTCCAAATGGGGCAAATCTGGTAAAGCCAAGGTCACGGTCTTGGCATGGCAATCCAAAATAGCATGATACGGGGACAACCAATCCATCCCTAATATGACGTCGAAATCCACCATGTCTAAGAGTAATAAATCAACACAAAACAATAAACTTGACCGACCACAATAGAATTAACCACCGGTATAGACACATAAACATGAATACTCAATGCATCACTAGGCATGACCCGATACGGTGCAAGATAAGATGACACATACGAATACGTAGACTCAGGGTCAAATAGCACAGAAGCATCTCTGTCACAGACCAGAATAGTACCTGTAATAACTGTATCCGAAGACTCAGCCTCTAGCCTAGCTGGAAGAGCATAACACCGGGGCTGGGCCCCACTTCCCTGAACCACATCTTTGGAACGGTCGGCTGCTGACTGGCCTCTACCTCTATGATCCCTACCTCCACCTCTATGACCTCTACCACCGCCTCTAGCTGGTTGGGCGGGCTGTGGAACCTCCGGTGCCTGAATCGTAGCACGACAGCTCTGATGCTGAGTGATGTCAGAAGCTCGAGGGCAATACCTGGCAATGTGCCTCATGTCGCCATACATGAAACAAGCCCTCGGCTGCTGGGAATAACGAAGTGGTGGTGCACTGATAGGTACTGATGGTGCACTGAAAGACTGCTGATCAGGACAATGCGGCTGAGAACCACTATCACCTGAAGTGCCATGAAAAACCTGAAGAGCTGACTGAAAAGGGACTAGGCGGATGGCCTCTACCATAAGAATCTCTACCTCCAAACGAGGTACCACTAAATCTGCCTGAGTGACGGGGCCTCTTATCCGACCCATGACCACCTCCCTATGACAGAGCCATCTCAACTCGACGTGTCGCATTGGTCGCCTCCTGAAAAGAGATCTCACTCCTGGCTCCCATAGCCATCTGGAGACGGATCAGCTGAATGAATCCATTAATAAACCTCCGCAACCTCTCTCTCTCGATGGGGAGTATAAAAATATCATGGCGATCTAGATCAATGAACCAGGTCTCATACTGAGTGACTGTCATAGAGCCCTGCTGGAGGCGCTCGAACTGCCTGCGAAGAGCCTCTCGCTGACTAACTAGGAGAAATTTCTCCAAAAACAACTCTGCAAACTGGTTCCAAGTTGGAGATGGCGACCCTGCTGGCCTGGCTAAACAATAGTCCCTCCACCAAGTTTGGCGGATCCAGGTAGATGAAAGGTGGCGAAGTTGACCCCATTGGTCTCCACAATACCCATAGTCCGAAGAACCTCATGGCAGCTATATAAAAAGTCCTAGGGGTCCTCTGTATAAGCACCTCTGAATGTGGTGGTGAAGAGCTTGGTGAACCTATCCAGCCTCCACAAAGCATTTGTGGACATAGCCGCTCCATCGCCGGTCTGAGTCACAATACCCAACTGAACTGCCATAGCAGGCTGAACCACTGGAACCTGAGCCTGGGGAGCTACCTACTTCGGAGTACGTGTAGCAGGAGTCTGAACTCTTCCTCCAGCCTAAGAAGTGGCTGGTGCAATTGGAAGCAAACCCGCTCGAGAGACGCTCTCCATAAAGCCTACCAACCTGACCAAAGTGTCCTAAAGAACTGGGGTGGCTATGTACCCCTCTGGGACCTGAGATGGTTCCACCAGAGCTACTGGGGTTGGAACCTCCTCATCAAAATCAACCTGAGGCTCCACCTCTGGGGCTGCTGCTCGGGGCTGAGCTCTGCCCCTGCCTCGGCCTCGCCCTCTGCCCCTCGTAGGAGCTACTGCTGGGGGCTCGGGCTGCTGTGCGGTAGAAGAGGAAGCACGTGTTCTCGCCACCTACGAAAGAATAGAGTAGAAAGACAAGCAGTATTTGAGAAACAAAATCGCACGACAAGAAAGAACAAAAGTAAATTTTCTTAACTCTGTAGCCTCTAGGGAATAAATACAGACGTCTACGTACCGATCCCTCAGACTATACTAAGTTTGTCCGTAAGTTGCGAGACCTATGTAACCTAGCGCTCTAATACCAACTTGTCACAACCCAGATTTTACCACCCTCGGGAGTCGTGATGGCACCTACTAATAGGAGCTAGGCAAGCCAACTTAATTTACTTCTTTTATCAATTATCATCCATTTAATGAAAACAAAACATAATATGATAAAGCAAAATTCTCAAACATAATTAACTGAAAGAAATGCGGAAGTTTAACCAGATCCTCTACCCAAGACTGGTGTCACAATACTCACGAACGTTTAGAGATTACTAAATACACGGTTTGAATGAAACATAAAACTATCTGCTTCGGTACAAATAATTACAAAATCAATAAAATAGAAAGGGACTTCGGGCCTGCGGACGTCAGCAAGGCTACCTCGAATGTCCCTGGACTGAAAGCTCACTCCCAGAATGCTACTTCTACTAAAATGTTTCTCCAACACCTGGATCTGTGCAAAAAGATGCACAGAGTGTAGCATCAGCATAACCGACCCCATGTGTTGTAAGTGCCTGGCCTAACCCCGGCGAAGTACTGACGAGGCTAGGACCAGACTCCAGACAAACCTGTGCAGATATATACATATATGCAAATACAACGAAATAATAGCGGAAAAATAGACAAGTAAAGCTGGGAGGGGGAACATGTTTATGGGGTAGCAGATAAAACGGAATATCAGGAATAATAAAAGAAACTACATCTGATTTCTTCTAACACAGAATAAGGGAAAAACAAACCGCTTTCACTTGTTTCAATTTCCTCTCATTGCAGGCATGCAACTCGATCCCATTTCTCATAATATCACGTGGTAGGCGTACCATTCGATCCCATTTCATAATATCATGGGGTAGGCGTACCACTCGATCCCATTTCATAATATCACTTGGTAGGCGTACCACTCGTTCCCGTTTCATAATATCACGTGGTAGGCGTACCACTCGCTCCCATTTCATAATATAATGTGGTAGGCGTACCACTCACTCCCATTTCATAATATCACGTGGTAGGCGTACCACTCGCTCCCATTTCATAATATCGCGTGGTAGGCGTACCACTCACTCCCATTTCCTTCCAATACAATATCACAGAGAAATCCCGACAAGAGAGTAAGGTAACATAGTAAATTCCCAGCAAGGGATCAAGACAATACAATAAGTTGCCCGTCAACGAAGAAAGATGTCATAATAAACTATCCCAGCAAGGGAACAATATAATATAATAAACTATCATGACAAGGGATATCCAGCTATAACCAAACTTATTCAATTTCTACTTAACACAATTAAATCAATATTCAGTCTCAACAGTTACTGGATCAGTGTTAAAGATTTCCAACCAAGTCCTCATAAACAACAATTAAGAATTCGATAATTTAGCAATTTAGGACTTACGGTCATGCTCGATACCAGTGTATAGATACTCGTCACCATGCCTATACACCGTACTCAACAATTAGCAATTAGCAAATAATTCTCTAGTCCTATTCCCTCAAGCCAAAGTTAGACCAAACACTTACCTCAACTACTACGGCTAGAATCAATCCACAACGACCGCTTTCCCTCTCGAATTTGGCTCTAACTAAATCAAATCTATGAAATAACGACTTTATAATATCAATAATCGCTAAATAAATCAAGCCCAATGCCTAAATATAGATTCCCAACCCTTCTTCCGAAAATTCCAAAGTCGACCTCGAGCCCACTTGGTCAAAACACGAGGTTCGAACCCATTTTCATATCACCCATTCCCCCACGAGCCCGAATATACAATTTGTTTTCAAATTCGACCCCAAAATTATGTCTAAATCAAAGAAAATTGAAAAGCCCTAATTCTACCCATTTTCTCCAATTTCCACCCTAATCCATAGGATTTAAGCTTAGCAATTCACTAATTAATGAATAAAATTGAAGGAAATAAGTGGGGATTTACTAACCCAAGTGGTATTAAAGAATGGGGGCTTCAATGGACTCCTAGAGCTTGGGGAAGAAGAGAGCTCGTGAATTTTTTTGAATAAAACCCGAAGTTACTGTTCTGGAAACTTAAGAAAAACACTGGGCAAAATTACCCTATGCGTTCGCGACATAAGGGTTGCGTTCGTGAAGAAGAGAAACTGGCAAGCATCGTGATCGCGGAAGGTAAGTCGCGATCGCATAGAAGGAATGCGCTGGGTCCAGGTTTTGTGATATGCGAACGCGGGAAGGACCCTGCGAATGCGATGGAGCAAGTTGCAAAGCTATGCGTTCGCGAGCCACTGAATCCGAACGCGAAGGGGAAAGTACTGAGGTCCTGGGTTTGGCTTATACGATAACGATGGTGGTGACACAAACGAGAAAGAGAAAAACACTGAAGCTATGCGAATGCAAAAAAGGAATTCACTGTGCACCAACAACAGATTTTTCTGCAATATTTCCTAACTCCAAAACCTACCCGAACACCTCCGAAAACACTCCCGAGCCCTCGGGGCTCCTAACCACTCACGCACACTAACTCAGCCACACCTTACGGACTTAAACATGCGATCAAATTGCCAAAATAACATCGTAAACAAGGAATCAAACCTTCAAATCATCACTTTTTCATCAAGATTCATAAACTTTTATTTTTAGATATTTGGATCCGAAACACGTCAAATGATGTCCGATTTCAATCAAATTTCACAGGAAGCGCTTAAAACACATATAAGACCTGTACCGGGCGTCGGAACCAAAATACGGGCCCAATAACAATACTTTCTAATCCATTTTCATTTCAAATTTTCTTATAAATTTCAGAAAAACAATTTCTCTTAAAAATTCATTTCTTGGGCTCGGGACCTCGGATTTCGAATCCGAACATACGCCCGAGTCCCATATTTTTCTACGGACCCTCCGGGACCGTCAAATCACGGGTCCGGATCCGTTCACCCATAAAGTCATATTAATATAAAAATTCATTATTTCTCACACAGAATTCATATTTAAGCTTTCCGGCTACGCGCACGGACTGTGCACGCAAATTGAGGTGACTAAAAGTAAGGTTTTCAAGGCCTTAGAAGTGCGAAAAAATAGAGAAAATAGGTGATGACCCTTTGGTCGTCACAGATGGTCTGATAATTCATGCGAAGGAATATTGAAAAGAAGACTCACTTTTTGAATATGAAAAGAGAATTGCCAGCTTTTAGATAAAAGAAAGGAGGCCTTTCTTTGTAGGAATAGCTTTCTAAACTTTTTTAAATAATAAGTGATGGAAAATTTATGTGTATTTCATTTCATTTCCTTCCTTTGCATGTATATATACGTAATAAAAGAATCAAAATCTGCTACTCTATTCTATACATGTACTATTCTTATTAGTGGACATATAACTACCTAGCTATTATGTATAAAGAATGAAAACTATTATTTACACTTTCACGTGCTCAGATGCACTAAAGGAATCCACTTGGAATAATATCCAAAGTGGACAACTGTTCTAGATCAAACGGTACTGATTAAATGAGGTATTATCTGATGAATGGTCTTGATCCTTAGTTATGTTGTGTATTTGAACGGCTCAGATGCTTTGTACCAAGAGAGAATAAAAAAGCTTTGGTCAATACAATCAAGCTTTATTTCGTTTAGACCAAAGTCCTAATTCCTTTTCTCATCTTCTTCTTATTCTAAAGCTTTCTCATCGATGACGTCTTGTATCAAATGAATAGCTCCAACTCCCCCCTCAAGTTGGAGAGAGGTATAACCACACCCAACTTGTCAATAATGGAGTTGTGGACCGGTCCAACTAATGATTTAGTGAAAATGTCAACGACCTGAGATCGTGAAGGAATGTAAGAAAGAGAGATGATACCGGCCAAAAATTGTTGTCGGACAAAGTGACAATCTAATTTCACATGCTTGGTATGCTCGTGAAAGACGAGAGTTTTGGCGATGTGAATGGTGGACTGACTGTCGGAGACGAGATCTACAGGCAATGGAGGGGAAATTGAAAGATCAGACAACAAGCGCACTAACCAAGTAACCTCAGCAGTGACTCTTCGCATGGACATGTACTCTGCTTCAAAAGAGGATAATGACAATGAGGTTTGGTTATTTAATTTCTAGGAGATAGGATAACCCCCAAAGTTGATAAATAACCCGCTAATACACTTGCGAGTTTGAGGACAAGATCCCCAGTCGGAATCACAGAAAGCAAAGAGCTGATAGTCAGGCTTTGAATTTAGAAAAAACCCTAAACCTGGATCCTTGAAGAGATACCCAAGACAATGAAAGGCAATATCCAAATGGGGTTGACGAGGTGCTTGCATGAATTGGCTGAGATCTTGCACTGCAAAGGATAAGTCCGACTTGGTGTGTGTTAGGAAATTCAACTTTCCTAACAAACAACGATAATAAGTGGGATCTTGGATGAGAGTACATGCCTCTTTGCAATTTCTAAGTAGGATCCAAGGGAGAAGAAACTGGTCGCATACTCATGCAGTCAAATTCAGACAAAAGATCAAAGTTAAAACGTCTTTGAGTAAAAATTATCCTATGTGCTTCCATTATAATTTCAAACCCCAAAAAATAATATGCACTCCTTACGTTTTTTATTCTAAATTCAGAATGAAGGAAAGATTTGAGCGCTTCCTGTTCAATAAAGTCATCCCCTATGATTAACAATCATCAATGTAAACGGCAACTATGGTAATCCTTTCTGCTGATTGTTTAAAGAACAAGGAATAATCATTTAAAGAGTGTGAATATCCTTTTAAATTTAGAGTTGCAGTGAGCCTTGCATACTACTGCCTTGAGTCTTGCCACAGTCCATAGAGTGATTTTTTCAAAGGAATACATGATTGGGTAAAGGCGGTGCAATCCCAACTGGGAATTTCATGAATACTTCTTCCTACAATTCTCCATGCAGGAAGGAATTGTTCACATTTAATTGTGACACCTTTTATCCCCTTTTTACTGCAATAGCAGGTAAGCATTTGTCATTTTTACAACTGGGAAAAAAGTCTAAGTAAAGTCTATCCTTTCTCTTTGATTGTCTACCCAGATAACCAAACGATCTTTGAATCTTTCTAAATATCTGTTAGACTTGTATTTCACTTTGTAGACCCACTTGCAAGGAAGAGCTTTTTTTCCACTAGGTAAAGGCACAATCTCCTAGGTTGTTCAGTTCTAGGAAGTGGAATTGAGAATAGACTAATTTGTAGGTGAAAGAGCTGTGAAAGGTAGAACAGTGGGCTGGATGGGTGGAGTGAAGCAGGAAGTTGTGAGATCTGTGAGAAAGACTGAGTTGCACATATAATCCTGCAGATATGAGGGTGGATTATGTGTTCTAGTGGATTTCTTGACTTCAGGAAGACATATAGGTAAGGATGAAGGAGGAGATGATCTAGGTTGGGAAGTAGAACTTGTATCTGTGGTGGAAGGAAGGGTGCTAGAGTTGCTTGGGTTTGAAAAAGTAGGCAGTGAAGGTGAGGCTAAGTTGGGAGTGGAAGGCTCTTCCTCAATGTGTTCTGATGAGTATTATACACTACGGTCTAGGTGTAAGGTGACAGGGAAGAAGGAATTTATAGGTGTAGTAGTAGAGGCAAAAGGGTACTGATTTTCATAGAAGTACACATCTCTGGATACACTCAATTTTCTTGTATCCAACTCTAAAAATTTGTAACCCTCCTACCCCAATGAATAACCGAAGAATATATAGGGATTTTCCCTTGGGTCAAACTTACCTCTTCCTTTAACCAAGGTAGATATATAGCAAAGACAACCAAAACACTTCAAGAGTTCATAAGAGGGTTCCGGTTTGAATAGAACAAAATAAGGTGTCTTTCCTTTAAGTACTCTAGAAGGTAACCTATTGATCAACTAAGTTGTAGTTAGTACGCATTCTCCCTGATAAAGATGTGGACGATTATACTAAAACAATAAAGCCTTTGCAATTTTCAAAAGATGTCTGTGATTTCTCTCAACCACTCCATTCTATTGAGGGGTTGCCACACATGATGTTTGACTAAAAACATCTTGATTTAAAATTGAAACTGGTTCCACACTTGTGGTACTTCTAATTTCCCTTGGTTATAAATGGTAGATACCATCTCTTGCCTTTCCAAAAGCTTGTTCCCTCTTCACTAAAGGCCCCTGCAACATACAGTCACTAGAGGTAAAGAAGAGAATAGAATGAAATTATAAACAAAACCTGTTAACAGATAATAGATTATATCTGAAACTAGGTACATGTAATACATTCTCTAAAATGAAGTCAGGTGGAATAGATATTCTTCCTATATGAGTGATGGTGACTTTGAAATAATTGGGTAGATTTATGTTTTAGGGAACTGTCACGACTCCAATCTCGGTCGTGATGGCTCCTAACACAACTGCTAGGCAAGCCCGACCATTTACACTCTCAACCCGAGCATGAAGCTCAAAACCAGTCATTTGAATATCATTATAATACTGAATACACTCCCAAAGAACTGGGGGTCATGAGTCTAGAGCCTCTAACAATACAGTGTGATAAGACTCCAAATAATACAATGTCTCAAAACTGCAGAAAGATAATAACAGGGATAGGGGAGGAGTCGGGTCCTGTGGACGTCAGGCAGCTACCTCGACAACTCCGGATAAACTCTGAAATCAGCAAAAGCTCAGCTAAACTCCCGAGATACCTGGATCTGCATACATGGTGCAGGGAGTAAAGTGAGTACTTCCAACTCAGTGGTAATAAGTGTAAATAATAACTGAGCGGTAAGAAATCACGTAAGAACACTCCATCATGCTATATATTACAGTACAACCTTTTGAACAAAATAGTAAAACCGTGAAAATCCTTTAGAAACATCTAGCTCAGTTTAAAAATCTCTTTTGAAATTTTTTTTTCCAACATTAAGCATATGAATGCGATATCAGGTAGTGCAAGTCCGCACACAAGTTAGCCCCTCGGGCACAGCACTCTATTTACAAATAACACCAGAGTATCTGGTACACAGTGCAAGAAATAGCATGGATGTCAATGATATGAGAGTGCTAAATGTCATGCTACGTAGAACAAACAGGAATCAATGCGTGAATGCAATGCAATGCATATGACCGCTGCGGCGTACAGCCCGATCCATTTGGGTACCCACGCTCACTGTGGGGGTTCAGACTCCGGAGGGGCTCCTACAGCCCAAGCACAATATCAATATCACACCGATGCGGCGTGCAGCCCTATCCATCATCAGTCCAAAAATACACATGCAACACTGCTGCGGTGCGCAGCCCGATCCACACTCTGTCCAGATATATGCACGTAAGCCACACAGGCACAGTCAAGTTTATCATTTTCAGTTCCAATTATTAGGAATTATAGATTAAGTGTTTAAAACTTTAGAAAGTTACTAATCATTTCGAGACAGTGTTTAACTCAGGACTGATATCATGAAAACATTCTAAGCATCATGGAAACAGTGATAATAATCCAAAAGGGATCCAAATAATCGGCACGAAGCCCAAAACATGGCAATCAGCCCAAATCATGATAACATCAAGTAGTTTTCAGTCAATCACGCAGTAAAATCAATAACCGGGACGGGCCAAGTCACAATCCCTAACGGTGCTCTACTCCACGCTCATACCTGGCGTGCAAGTCTCCACAATACAGCACTATGATATGCAAATTTGGGATTTCAAACCCTCATGATATCATTTACAAGTATTACTCACCCCGAACCGGTGAAATCTCTAGCTCGCGATGCCTTTGCCTCTCAATTCAGCCTCCACACGCGTCGAATCTAACCAAAATCAGAGCGAATACATGACAATATGCTAAGGGAACAATACCCAATCAAAAACAATAAAAAAATATCAAAAATCTCGAAACTAGCAAAACCCAAGCCTCGGTCCCACTTCTCGAAAAGTTACGAAATTCACATTACCGGACTCCTCGCCTCGCCACGAGTCTACCCATATCAAATTCATCAAAATCGGAGTCCATTTGACCCCTCAAATTCTAAGTTTACACTTTCTTAGGTTTCAAGCTCTAACCTCCATTTTTACCCCTTAAATCCTTGGGTTTTCAGTGTTTAAATCCTTGTTTTTACACCATAACAAGATTATTCGAGTCTATAAATTCATACCTGATGGAATCCCCTTCGAATCCTCTCCAAATCGCCCAAAATCGCCTCTTCCCGAAGTCAAAATGTTTTCCTTAACTTCTGAAATTCGCGAACACTGTTTCATTAAAACCCTTCAGAGATTTTCGCTTCTGTTATCCACTGACCGCCCTGCGGTACCGCTTATGCGGCAATATGAACGCTTATGCGGTCTAACTTAAAACCATCGGGGACCACTTATGCGATCCAAACATCCGCTTATGCAGTTTCCTCCAACCGCTTCTGCGGTCTTAAATCCGTTTATGCGGACCAAGTTATGCTTCTGCGGAACTTCACCACCCAAGCCAAATTCGCTTCCGCGCTCCTTCATCGCTTCTACGGAACCGCTTCTGCGGTCCATTTCACGCATTTGCGGTCTCCGCTTTTACGGAAGCTGCCTAGGTCTCAAGGTCCACTTTTGCGATCTCCCTCACCGCATCTGCGGAACCGCTTATGCGGTCCCTTTTCCGCAGATGCGGAAATACCAGGTACCAGAACTCTAAAACATGCCAAAACTCCAAAACTCTCCATTTAACCATCCGGACTCACCCCGAGGCCCCCGGGACCTCAACCAAAAGCACAGACATGATCTAATACTTCATTCAAACTTGCTCGAATCATCAAAACACTAACGTTAACATCAAAATCATCAAATTTCACCAAATCAAAGCCTAAGTTCTTCAAGAACTTCCGAAATGCACTTTCGATCAAAAACCCGACCAAACGATGTCCGAATGACCTGAAAAATTGCAGACATTCCCAAAATCACCTAACAAAGCTACTGCAACTCTCAGAATTCCATTCTGGCCCTTGGATCAAAATCTCACCTATCAACCAGAATTTGCCAAAATTCAAACTTCGCCAATTCAAGCCTAATTCTACACCGGACCTCCAAATTCAATTCCGATCGCACTCCTAAGTCACAAATCATCCCTCGAAGCTAACTGAATCACCAGAACTCATATCCAAGCCCTCTAACTATATAGTCAACTTTCGGTTGACTTTTCAAAAACAAGCTTCCTTTTAAGAGGCTAAGTGCCTCATTTCAACCTAAAACTAATTCAATTCTATCCGATTCATTCAAATACTGATATTGAAACATAGTGAAGCATAATATGAGGGAAATGGGGCGGTAACTCATGTGACAACGGGCCGGGTCGTCACATCCTCCCCAACTTAAACTGACGCTCGTCCTCGAGCGTGCCCAGAGTTGTCCTAGAAGCCAACCAATAGCTAAATGACCTTACACATAAAAATCCCAATCCTCCACAACATAATGCATATACCATACAACATTAGGATAACATCAGAACTTTTATCTCCCTTCCGCGCCACAGACATCGACGCACTCAACTAGTCAAGAACTTTCATTGATCCCATTTAAAAGAAAAATCATTACACTCCATGCTTCGCATATCCACAAGAAATATACTCATCTTCAAACCATGGTAATACCCAAAAAGAACATCTCTGCCAACTCCATTTGTACAAGCTAAACTGTCAGGACTGAATCCTTCTATCTAAACCGAGCTAAGCAAGCCGTCAAAACTCAAGAGCATTGCTGCAAATTGCCTGTAAAAGCCCATTCATATGCTTAAAAACTAACACATGTATTCAGATGCACCAGAGTCAATAATCCATGTACTAGAATTAAAAACTAACAGGGAAGTTCTAGAATATCTAGCAATAGTACCAGCAACAACATTAGCATTGATATCACTTCCAGAATTTCCTAAATCTCCTTCCATAACCTGTTTGATTAATTGAACCAACTGTGAAAACTGATCTTGTGAGAGGTGTTGACTGAGAACTTCATTCTGATTGCTGCTATCATGATCTGTATCTTCAATTTGAAATGCTCCATTGTCCTGGTCTGAACTTGATTTCCCTTGTGAACTCGAAATCTTCTGGAAAACCTATAATTTTTAGCAAACACTGATCGTGTGCCCTAATTTCTTGCAAAGATTGCATGTTACATTAGGGTTAAACTTAGTTTTCTTTCCCTTGAAATTTGTATTTCTTTGAATAGTACTCTTTTGGATGCTGTCACACCTCCTTTTTACACACTACCCCGAAGGATAGTGTATAAGGGAGTTTTTTCAATTTAAAGTGACATTATTCGAAATAGGATTATTTATTTATTCAAAGTCGCCACTTGGGATAGGTTTGGCTTTTGGTGTCCCAAGTCACCGGTTTATCTTGAATCCCAAATCGAGGAAATTTTGACTTTCCGAATGGAGTCTGTGAACCAAAAATTCTAAATAAGAAATTCTGTTAACCTAAGGGAAGGTGTTAGGCACGCGTGGTTCTAGCACGGTCGCTTAAACTATTATGAATGGCTTAATGTCTGATTTTAATACATGTCATCCTATAGTGCAATTTTAAAAATATTTACCGCTTTTAATTAAATTTTTTAAGAAATTGAACGTCGTTTAAATATGTTTTTGGATAACATCACATGAAATGCACCCGGATCCTTGACAGATTTTATTCAATATTTTGGGATTTTGATTTGGGTCGCATGAAATGCACACCCGAATTTTAGGAAGATAACATTATTAAAAAACGCGCCTAAAGTGACTAACGTGCTATTAACTTTGCGGGAGGCCATGAAAATTCGCTAAATGGCACGTCCCGAGTTCTAAAATATTTTTAATATAAACATTTAAAAGAGGGCCACGCAATTTAGGAATTTTATTTGGCGCGACGCACCTCGTTTCCATTTTAAAGGCCAACCTAAAAGAACTACGATTTTCTATTAAGTATTGTCTCTAAAAGGGGCCTTAATTAATTAATTAACATTATCAGTAAGCTAACGTTCAAAGAATTCGGGCCTCAAACTCAATTCCATATTTAAACAAGAGGAAAACCTCTTAATTCAAACATGCTACTTAGCTGGGAAGGCCCCGAAGTATAATTCAAATTTTAAAATACTTAAATCTAATAGCTTAAATTTTCAGCGTGTTGGGCCTCAAGAGCCAACCATTGGGAATAAGCCTATCCCATATTTACTTGTAAAGCCACCTGCAAGGCTGTCCAATATCAAGGCCTTAGAACAGGCCCAGATCACGAGTATGCAAGGACTGGATTCTTGTAAGGCTAATTGATTTAAACAAAAATGGCTGAAGATATGTTGGGGCTTGTCATTATACCACCAGGCCCAATTCTTATTTTAAACCAAAGGATTATACTGCTTTGGCTCATAAGGAGCCCAAATCTAATACCAATTTTGGCTTTGGGCTTATTAATAAATTTGTAAAGCAAATGTGCAATTCATTCACATCAAAGGGCATGCTAATTTTGGAGTGCAAACAATCCTTTACAGTTCCAGTTTATTCACCTATTAATGATTACCATTCTAAATCTGGAAAGTTAAAAACAGTTTAAGCAATTCCTAAATCATCAATTAACATGGAATACAATGTAAATGATGACAATTAAGTTGTAACCTAATTATTATGGAGTTTGTTTTCAACATAAGCATAATGCACAAACTACACTAACTAATTATATTAAACTACAAGAGATGCTGAACGATATGAGTATATACGCTAATGTTGTATCTTTGTTTTCTAATCCACATCTTAGTCCAAACTTAATCCGCAAAGTTAATATGATAACCAAACTAATCCATAGAGTCCAATTACAACCAATTTAAGGTCCTATTGATACAATTAGAATACTGTCCAAAGGTATTACTATGCTAAACATCAGGAATTAAAATAAAACACAGCAAAACATTCATACAACAGCTTGTTTATTATTTAACTTCAAGGGCGTTCGTGCAGGCAGATCTAATTCTTCACGTAACTCTTGAAGCTAAAGATGTACCTGGAATGGAATCAAAATGAGGAGAAGGAGAGGTCAGATGCAGTAGTATAAGAACAGATGCAAAGTTTCAGCAGGAGACAACAATCTCAAATCCAAAAAATCCAGGGATTGACTCAAGCAAACGGCACCAGTAAAATGACCAAAACTAAAGCCCAAATGAACCTAAATAGACTTGGAATAAATCCAGGAAGACTTCTGAACTTCAGCCAACCAAACAACAGGAATTTCAAGTCATTTTCATCTTTAATCTAAGCTAGAAACTCGAATGCAAGAGCTGAAACTCGAAATTGATCTAAGAGGCTTCAATAGAATACCATATTTTGGATTTTTGTGTTGTTTTGAATTTTGAAATTCAAATTTTCAGATGTTCAAAACTTGTAGAAACTTTTGGGGGAATTTTTCAGATGCAAAAACTTGTGAAGCAAAACAATAATGGGATGCCTTTTATAGGCAAGGCTAAGGGAAGTTTTAGATTTTTCATTTACCCCCTTGCCCCCTCTTTTATTTTCTACTTTTTACTAATTAGTCCCTAAAAGATTGACTTGTGTCTCAAGTCTTAACCCTAAGTTACTAAAATTCTATTTTGAACCCCATCTAGAAGCTTCTAGGAGATTCTATTCCAATTACTAACAAATTTGCTTAGGTAAAATACCTATACTAACCTTTTATCCATCTGAAATTATTATCTTATACTAACTAAATCCCAACCCCCTTTTACCCTAGTTGGAAGTGACCATGGTCAATTAAAAAGGGCTGGAACAATCAGCTATACCCAACAAATCCTAAAATTGAAAAAAAAAATCCTATAACCTATGTTGAACCTGATTTAAATCTAATTATTATGGATTCTAAGGCCAAATGCATCATTAAAAAAACAATAAACAATGAATTGAAACAATTCAAAACAAAGTAAAATGCCCTATGGAAACAGTAATACTCTAATAAACCTGTGATTAATCAAATTATATTGAACTTATTTCAACCCTACATTACACTTCAATCGATCAAATAAAACACTTAAGCACACTTGTCATGAATTAAACTAAATCGACATTAATTCCAAGAACACTAAAAATATATTAAAAAAAAAGATCAAGTTTAACTAAACTAATCAATAAAAAGTAAAAAATCAAAGAACAAGAACTAAACTCTGGATTAACTAGCAGAAAATCAAAACAAAAACTAAACTAAAAATCGCAAAAACAGAATCATCAAACAAAAAATGAACAATATAATCAAATAAGAAGTAGAAACTCACTGTTTTTGGCCTTCAACTCGATTGAATTCGAATCGAGTCCCCAAATAATATTATATATTTGTTTTTGCTAAGAACAAACGTATAATTTTATTTGGGAACTCAATTCGACACTTGATAGTCCTTGAAAGTTCAACCAGTTTTTACAAAAACACTAGATCTAAAATTCGGAAAATTTCAATTGGGTTTGAGGAAAACTAGTTTGGGGTTTAGGTAGAGGAGGGTGAAGAGAGTATAGGGTGTAAGTTTGAAGTGATTTGGAGGTGGCGCCACCACCGGAGAAACTGTGACGGTGCTAGGGTTTTGCGGATTCGAGGAAATCCGGTGGGATTTGAGAGGTACTAAAGTCGGATGTGGAAAGAGGAGAGGGAGAGGATACTAGGGTGTTAATCTAGTTGGGTTTGGGTGATGTAGGGTTTTGAACGGAATCTTCTAATCAAGATTCGAGAGGATTGGCTAGTATTTGAAGAAAACTAATCACGGATTTGGAGAGGGGAGAAGAAGGTGGTTTAGGGATGTATTTTTGGGGGCCATTGGAGACTCGCCGCTGGCGGAGGCGATTTTCGGCCGGCGGAGGGCCGGTAGTGATGTTAGGGGTGCTCTGAGACGACGATGAGAGGGGGGTAAGGCTGTTCGACATTTAAGTATTAAACAATCCCCAGTTTCTGACCGTAAGATCAAAAATCCTCGACGACCAGGATTAGTATTTATTAAAACGGTGTCGTTTGGTTTCTATATGGCTGGACCGGATCGAGAACCTTTGGGCTGGGGTTAATTTGAAGTGGGTTTGAGGGGTTGGGCTCGATTTTTTGGCCCAAAAACTGGGTGGTCTGATTGCTGCTTTTATTTGTTTTTTCTTTTTTTTCTTCCTTTTCTTATTCAATTTTTAGACTTTATTAAGTACAAAATTAAAAATAGACAAGACCTGATTTAACTCTAAAATTAAACTAATTAATTCTCAAAAATTAAACAAATCCTAGTTTAAAAGAAAACTTAAGAAAAAATAAAAAATTAAAAGCAAAGCAATGCAAAAGGACTATTTTGTTATTTTTTCTTATTTTTGTAATGTCAATTAACTAATAAAAATGTTAAAATGAGGTTCTAAATGCAAGTATGCTATTTTTGTATTTTTTCATGAGTTATATCAAATAAAAATGCTCAAAAATGCACACAATCACAAAATCATGCAATTAATTCCCTAAAATTCAAAGAAAAATCCTAATTTTAATGAATTCTATAGTAGTAATTTAAGCGAGGCAAAAATCACGTGCTCATAGCTGCCCCTCTTTGCTCGGAGACACGAAGGGTTTTCAGGCAAAGATAAATAAGCAATCATGAGAGATTTTTGCCTGCTTGGCACTCCATGAGAAACATTTTTGAAAACCGTCTGACCAAACTCTGCTTCAAAGGTTGCCTACATATCCGTAGTTATAAACGAATCAGGTAAGTGTAGTTCTGGAAGTTTTGGTAGCTGGGACTACCAGGAGGTGTGATTTCACTGCTGTTGCTGCTGCTACTGCTTGCTGACCTCCTTATTACACCAAAAAGAAAAATCAAAGCTAAGCTAGCTATGCCTATCAACTATGAGTTACAAGATTCCTATCTATAAATCTCTTGAAGCTTGATCTTGAGTCTTAGCTGATTTTACTGTGGACTCCGATCTAAATCTTGATGCTCGCAAGTTGTAGGTGTTATTTCTTTCTACAACACTGGGTCAAAAGGGGATCGGCGGAGCTTGTGACTTCAATCAAATTTTGAGCAATCCGCACCTTTGTTCGCTTCAACATTTGAGTTCATTTCTTTTTGTTCTTTTCTTCTTTTCTTTATTCTGGATTGAGACCCATTCCGTAGGTCATCTTGAACCCCTGTAGCTCGATTTCAAACCTGCTTAAGACACCAAAACAAACAACCGAACGAAATTTTTCTGCCCCAGTTTTCACTAGGGAAATTTCGTAAGTTAGTTGTGACACATATCTAATCAATAAAATCAGGATTGTGTATCCTTAGGAATGAAGCCAGGTTATGCTGGGAAATGACTGGGTTATGCCGGAAAAAGAAAAGGGTCCTCGGGTTATGCCGGGATTGAAAGAAAAAAAGGCTTCTTGGGTTATGCCAGGGAGGTCCACGAGTTATGCCGGGATTAAAGAAGAAGTCTCCTTGGGTTATGCCAGGGAGGTCCACGGGTTATGCTGGGATTGAAAGAAAAAGGCTCCTTGGGTTATGCCAGGGAGGTCCATGGGTTATGCCGGGATTGAAAAAAAAAGGCTCCTTGGGTTATGCCAAGGAGATATATGGGTTAAGCCGGGATTGAAAGAAAAAGGCTCCTTGAGTTATGCCAGGGAGGTCCACGGGTTATGACGGGATTGAAAGAAAAAGGCTCCTTGGGTTATGCCAGGGAGGTCCACGGGTTATGCCGGGATTGAAAGAAAAAGGCTTCTTGGGTTATGACAGGGAGTTCCACGGATTATGCTGGGATATCTAGGGAATGGGGGCCCTATGCTATGATTTTTTTCTTTTGGGGTTTTTCATTTTCACTTCTTTTTCTTCTTTCTTTCTTCTTCTTTTTATTTTCTTCTTATATATATTTTTTTATTTTTTTATTTTTTTTATTTAGCAAAATGCATGAAAGAATTTGGGAGAAACTTCATTTTCGGTCGATTCCCTATTGCAAAGCTGTTTCAGTGCTTGCGCATTTCTTTTCTTTTTTGGGTTGTACCTACTTCTTGCAGGGTTGCTTTGAATTACACTTGTTTTAACTTCCAACAAAGAACAATTTGTTAGTTTGAAACGGTGGTTGGTTTTGTGGCCTTGATCATCTTAATTGCTTGATCCCGGCCCAATTTCCGTTGAGAACTTTGTTGCTTGCTGGCTTTGAGGGTGAATCTCTTTTCAAACCGACAGGATTCAAGTTTTAGGATCTCATGATGACTCGCCCGTGTGGGCTCCAGACTTTTCGCTTTATTCTACTCTTAGGACCTTTGTCTTTGACTTTCTTTCCTTTCTAATGTCTTTGCTTTGAAAGCATCAACCACCATGGCCAGTCGGGATTAGTCTGACGCACCCGCTGAGGCTGGGTATTTTCTTTGGCTTTTGCCAGGCGAAGCCCTATAAAACAAGTCCTGCCACCTTTTCTTTGCAATAGTCCCGAAATCAGAGTTAAGCCGAAAGGGATTCAAAGAAAAAGTATACAAAAGACAAGCATATGAGTTTAAAGAGAAGCGTCCCTTTCGGGGGAAAAAAAGGACTTATCTAGGGATGCATGCTGGCTTCAAATGAACATGACATGCTTCTTGGACTGGATGCCCGACCCACACAAACTTTCCAGCTTCTCATGAACCCATTGATCCATATTTCAAAGCCAGGGAACCTTGCCAGGACTCTTTTAGTGATGAGATGTCTTCTTTTCGGCCGACAACGCCCTTTGCGGGTTTTCGCTAATCGACCTCTCTCATTTCTCTTCTCACCGTCACCTGATAGTGTTCTTTACGAGTTTTCACCAAATAGACTCTCTCATTTTCAAATTCTCTACTTACCGTCGCCTTATGGTGCCTGAAGGTTTTCACCGATAAGACTCTCTCATTTTATTTCTCTCAATCAAATTCGACCAATGTTGTTTTCAATTCCCATGCCTTTGCCAATTGATCAGAAGGACTTGGACAAGGTTTTGGGTAAAAGAATTTTGGACGGAAGTACAACTTTGGAACCATTTTGGTGGACTCATGGCCGAACCATTATATCATCTACCCCAGTTTCAACTTTTGGGGGAATTGGGATTTTTGTTTTGGTGTGACTGAACCCCAGCGAGAGGCTGCCTACGTATCCTTTCGGAATCAAGTCAAACATAGTTCAGGTAAACATTTGTTTTTGTTGTTTTTGTTTTTGTTTTGTTTGTTTTTGTTTTTTTTTTCTTTTTCTTTTTCTTTTCATCATATTTTCTTTTTATTTTCTTTTCTTTTTTTCATCACATTTTTCTTTTCTTTTCGTTTTCTTTTTCTTTTTTTCTTCCTCTCTTTTTTTTCTTTTTTTTTTCAATAATATTTTCGGGTTCCAAAGAGGGTAGCCAAAGAAGAGTAACCGGCTCAAATGGGTTTCCGATGGATTAATAGTATTTGGGTAGAGGAAAGGAAAGCCTTCGTCATCTCAATTGTACAAAAGCCATCATTGTAGAGGGCCTAGACATAGTACCTTTTACTGCGTCCACATTCACAGCTGCTTCGGGATCTTTTCCTTCGATATCTCCCAAATACAATGCTCCTCTTGGCAATATTTTTTGGACGATGCATGGACCCTTCCAATTAGGAGCAAATTTTCCTTTTGCTTCCTGGTGATGAGGGAGAATGCGTCTTAACACGAGTTGTCCCACTTCAAAATTCCTGGGACGCACCTTCTTGTTATAGGCACGGGCTATTCTTCGTTGGTACAACTGCCCGGATGTGCCCTGAGTACAACACACTCTTTTGTTGTAATGTATGGACCTTTCCAACCCGTGAACCAATTTTCCTTTAATTATTCCAATTATTTGTTTTATTTCCTCAAGGTTACCTTCTTTGCATTTTGACTCTTGATTCATTATTTCAAAATCTGACAGGGTTTTGGGATCTAGGTATAAAGTCCGCAAGTATGTCATGTTATTTAAAGCTGCATTATTAGAGCCAAAGAGAAAAGATGAAAGAGAAAAATAGCAAAATCAGAAAGGATAAAGAAAAATGAACGATGAAATATTGATTTCATTTCTTGGAAT
Source organism: Nicotiana glauca (assembly GCA_026770625.1). Classification (NCBI taxonomy): domain Eukaryota; kingdom Viridiplantae; phylum Streptophyta; class Magnoliopsida; order Solanales; family Solanaceae; genus Nicotiana; species Nicotiana glauca. Next base: position 26,313 of record MU757020.1, read on the forward strand.
TTTGAAGATAACTGGGTTCACATTCGGGAATTTAAAGACAAGAAACTACAGGAAACATCCAAGTTACACCCTGGAATAACTCGGGATGCAGAAAAAGTAGCAGGAGGGGTCTACCGGGACTCCCACCTGATCGGGAATGGCGTAGCCTTCCAGTTTTGAAGCTCGGTGCTTGGTCCCATGTATAACACCTCAGCGGTGCTAGTGCCCTCTCCTGACTGAACCATGTGGGTTTCGTAGATTACTTTTCTCATTGCCCTACATATTTCTTCACTTTCTTCAGCCGTGAAAACCTCATCATCTTCCTCTTTACTGTACTTGGGCCGGACAAAGGCTTCATACAAATGTACCACCTCATAATCAGCCATTTTCATTTTTTGAAAGAACATTTCCGCTTCCTCGGCACTTACAGGCTTCTTAGGCGGGAAATGCCTTCTGGTGGCATTGTTTACCTCCTCTACATTTGAATATTTCTCAACAGGGGGGTTTTCCAGCAGCTCTCCCAAGATCTCTTTACCCTTGTACGTAACCACCGTCTGATGATAATTCCATGGTACCGCAGCATGTTTCGCCATAGGCTCCTGTGGTACGCGTCTAATAACCACTGGCTCACGCAGCCGAGGTGGTTTGATTGTCCCCCGCACCACGTAGGCTTGCTTGGGTACGTACACTTGTGTTTCTTTTTTCAAATCAGCTTCTTTTCTGGTTCTGTCTTGGTGATTTTGCTCTTCTTTTCCCCTTTCTCTTGCTTTGGGATCACCTTTGGCTTTCTTTCCGCATCAGCGATAGCAATTATAACTTTTAATGCTGGATCAAATTCTCTGTCTTCACAGATCATCCCGATCATCAGCCCGTTGTTGTGGGTTGACAGTGGATTATTGGTCACATTTGGGATATCCTCATCCCTCAGTACTATTTTTCCTTGCTCTATCAAATCTTCCACCACTCGTTTCAAAGTCCAACAATCGTTTGTATCATGGCCCTCTGCCCCTGAATGATAAGCACACCTGACACCGGCTCTGAAGGTAGGCGATGCTGGGTTATGCCTTGTTTAGGGGAGCGGCTGTAGTAGACGCATTGGACAAGTTTCGGGAATAGATTAGTTTTAAGATTCACCAATTGGGGTAAAATTTTGTCTTCTAGGTGGCTCCTGGGGAGGAAAGTTATTTTGCGGAGGACGAGGATTATAGTGGTTCTGATAGAGAGGCTGATTTCTTGGGAATGGAGGTTGATTTCTATTGGCATGTGGCTGAGGCCGGGTAAAGGGTTGAGCGTTCATGACAGCATAAGGTGGAGGAGCATAAGCCATGTCATGATGAGGGTAGTAATGTTGAGGAGTTCTTTCGGAAAACATGGGTCTGGGAGCACGGTGTCTTCTTGCCCCTGATGCTGCCATAGACGTTTCTTTTTTTTTTTTAAGCAATCCACTAGGCATGGGCTAGGGCTAGTTTTTATTTATATAAATTAAAAGAAAACAATGTGACAAAGAGTCCTAGTAATTGTACGAAATTAAATTTGAAATCTACATATAGCTTATTATCAAAATTGAGTAATGTACTCAAAATTGATATCACATAATGACTACTAAAAATTAGAAAGTAAAAAACTAGCCCATGAAAAATCATATGCATTATTTTCAGCATCCCAGTCCAAACGGGCCATAAGGATTGGCCCAGTAATGTCGCCTAATTCCATTGTATGCATGCCCATCCAAGCGTCGCATAACCATTGCACAAATAGCCACAATCCCTACGAATTTCCAGCGTCTTGAATTGCTAAAATAGCCACCTTAAGTTGTAAATTGCAAATGTCCAGCCCAGCATTTTACATGTATAGACACAAATAATCCCAAATTCCACCTCTTTGTATTGCAGATGTAGCCACTTCAATTGCATCCTTACCATTATACAAGTGTTGCCTTGTACTGCGCCATTTATAAACCTCTTTATTACATGAAATCTTTGAATTAAGCTCTATTTATCCGCTTGCTCATGTCTATACCTCATATAGATAGTAACGACTCTCCCTGTGTTCTCTTCCATGTTCGTTTGATCTTCCTCCTTATCATATCCTCTCCAACCTTGCTGATTTCCTGTGTTCCTTGCTTATATCATCACGTTTATGCATGAATTGAGCTGCTGCCTGTGAATGCTGAGATGCTTATAGGTCTGAAGTGTGTTCCTCTTGTCCACTGTACTTGCTATGAAGTCCATGAATTTCCAATCTCCATTTGAGCTGCCAGTGATCAAAAAAATGCCCTGCTGTGCTTAGATGGATTGCATGTGAAGGTTTTAGTTGAATTTTTGATCTTGCTGTCCCTGTAGTTTGTCACGAGAATAATAGTCTTCCTCACCTCACTTTGATGTTTGTTGTCCTTTATTTAGTTTTCTGTATGCCTGACTCCTTGTATGTAATGCCTTTAATTCCCCCTTGTGATTTGCTAATTTCTTCCACAGGTGCATCATCCAGCTAAATTCTCTGAAAGTGAGAAATTTGATGTCTGCAAAATGTGTGTTTGTGTGACACCTTTCCTTTGCTTGCTTATTTTTTGTGTCTTTTGTTCTGATCTTTCTTTTTTGGATGTGGTATCCTGCTCTTTTGTATGTGTCACGACCCGGATTTCCCACCATCAGGATCGTGATGGCGCCTACTCGTGGTAGCTACGCAAGCCAACTTATCTACCTTTTCATGGTTTAAACAATCATCTTAAAAGTCTATAACATCAATATAAAACATTAATTCTAATGAGAACAATAGTGGAAGTCTGTCTGATAAATACGAATCAAAATGCGGAACAGTTAAAAATATATCCTCTACCCAAGATTTGGTGTCACATTACTCACTAACTTCTAAGAATAAACTAAATACAAAGGTCTGAAAGAAATATAACAGTTGACTGTCTCGAAACAATGAGGCAACAGTCAGATAAGAAAAAAGAAGAGACGTCGGGCCTGCGGACGCCTGCAAGGCTACCTCAATCTCGTGATAATGAAATCCTGCTCCCGTACTACTGCTGCTGCTGCTGCTGCCGCTGTTCCTCAAAACCTGGACCTGTGCAAAAATGCACAGAAGTGTAGCATCAGCACAACCGACCTCATGAGCTAGTAAGTGTCTAGACTAACCCCGGCAAAGTAGTGACGAGGCTAGACTGGACACCACATAAACCTGTGCAGCTATAAGTATACAACGGAAATGAAATATCAACAGCTAATAATATAGGAGGGGGAAACATGCTAAGGGGAGATAACACGAATAACAGAAACCCAGGGTAATAGACTAAAGCAGTTAGATCCACCGAAAAATAAGGTATCAACACTCATTATAAACACATGATATCAATAAATGTTGCGGCGTGCAACCCGCTCCACAATTATCACTGTTGCGGCGTGCAACCAGACCCATATCAACCCATATCAATGCTCATGAATCATTGTTGCAGCGTGCAACCCGATCCTCACATATTATTGTTGCAGCGTTCAACCCGATCCTTAATATTATTGTTGCGGCGTGTAACCCGCTCCTCGATATCATTTAACAGATTGATTTTCCCAAACAACAGTCACAATTAAGAGACATAAAAATAAGTAGATATTTGACAAGCATCCCGGCAAGGGAGAGAATCCAGCAAGTTCAACCAAACGTCCTGGCAAGGGAATAATTAACAACGCTTTCTTACTTTTCCTCATCTCATAATTCACTCTTTTATTTTGAGCCAACGCTCCATTTAATCAAGTCAATTCGTATGCCTTCAATATTCGTATCACAATTCGAGCCAATGCTCCCAAGAATCAATTAATCAATTTACCGTTCACATGTTATTCACAACATTTAGAAACCCTCCAATACACACGGAGTTCGCAGCCAAGTCATGATAATCACATTATAAGGACTCACGGTTATGGTAGACACCGATGTATAGATACTCGTCACCATGCCTATACATCGTACTCGATCACCTAGCAATTAGCAACAAGACTCAACTCCTATTCCTTCAAGCTAGGGTTAAACCAAACACTTACCTCAAAACCTTGAAATCCACTTAATCCTCAACTATTGCTTTACCTCGAGGTTCCACCTCCAATACAGTGATATCTAGGCATAATCAATTTAATAATATCAATAAAGACTCAATGACAACATCCCATATCCTAGATATGAATTTTCTAGCATCATTCCAAAAATCCCAAAATTAGACACCAGGCCCACATGGTCCAGACTCGAAGCTCGAACCAAAACCCAATCACCCATAACCCCATAAGTCCAAATATATAATTTGTTTTAAGATTCGACCCCAAGTTGAGGTTGAATCACCCAAAATTCTTAAAACCCTAACTCTACCCAAAACCCATAATTTCTACCTTGAATTTCATGATTTAGGGCTAGGATTTCAGTAATTAATGAAGTAAATTGAAGGAAACAAGTTGAACAATGCTTACCCAAGAAGTTTTGATGAAAGGGAGCTTCAATGGACGCCTAAGTGCTTGGAGAAGAAAGGGTTTCGTGTATTTTTATGAAAATCCCAAGCTATTGTTATGTTTTTAACTTAAAAATTTGCTGGGCAAAATTGCCCTTCGCGTTCGCGGGAGAGGGCCATGTTCGCGAAGGGTAAATTGGGCAATGCATCGCGAACGCGTGAACGGGAACGCGAATGCGTGGAAGAAAATGCTGGGGGCCCAGGGTCTGTTATACGCGAACGCGGTGAAGTTGGAGGCTAAACTATGCAAACGCGTGAATACATGCGCGAACACGTGAATACATGCGCGAACGCGATGAAGGACGAGGCTGAAGCTTCGCGAACGCGATGAGTAAAATCACTGGGCACCTGTTGCAGATTTTCTGCAGTTTTCCTAAGACCAAAACCACCCCGATACCTATCCGAAACTCACCCGAGCCCTCGGGGCTCCAAACCAAATATGCACACTGACTCAACAATATCATACGAACTTGCTCGAGCGATCAAATCGCTAAAATAACATCAAAATCAATGAATTGAACCTTAAATCCAAGAAACCTTCCCAATTTTTCATAAATTCCAAATTTTCCAATTTAAGACCGAAACACGTCAAACGACGTCCGTTTTCAACCAAACTTTACATGAAACGCTTAAACAATATATAAGTCTTGTACTGGGCGTCGGAACCAAAATACGAGCCCGATACCATTATTTTTTGATCAAATTTCATTTCAATTTTCCTTAACAATTTCAGAAAAATAATTTAACAGAAAAATTCTTTTACTCGGGTTCTAGACCTCGGATTTCGACTCCGGGCACATGCCCGAGTCCCATATTTTTCTACGGACCTTCTAGGACCGTCAAATCTGGGGTCCAGGTCCGGGTCCGTTTACCAAAAATGTTGACCGAAGTCAACTTTAATCCTATTAATATTAAAATTCTTTAAATTTTTCATAGATTTCACATATTTCAACATAAAAGCTTTCCGGCTACGCGCCCGAATTGTGCACGCAAATCGAGGCGATAGAAAATGAGGTTTTCAAGGCCTCGGAAGCACAAAACGAATGAGGAAATAGGTGATGACCCTTTGGGTCGTCACATCCTGCACCTCTAAAACAACCGTTCGTCCTCGAACGGACAAAAGAAAGAAGTACCTGAGTCGGGGAACAGGTGTGGATAACGGCTCCGCATATTAGATTCGGACTCCCAGGTCGAGGCCTCAGGGGGCTGACCTCTCCACTGAACACGAACAGAGAGAAAACTCCTAGATCTCAACTGACGAACCTGCCGGTCTAGAATAGCAACCGGCTCCTCCTCATAAGATAAATCCTTGTCCAACTGGACAGTGCTGAAGTCTAACACATGAGTAGGATCGCCGTGATACCTCCGAAGCATAGATACATGAAAAACTGGATGCACGAATGATAGCCTAGGTGGAAATGCAAGTCTATAAGCCACCTCTCCCACTCGATCAAGAATCTCAAACGGACCAATGTACCTAGGGCTAAGCTTTCCCTTCTTTTCGAACCTCATCACGCCCTTCATAGGCGACACCCAGAGCAATACCCGCTCACTAACCATAAAATCTACATCTCGGACCTTAGGGTCTGCATAAATCTTCTGCCTAGAATGAGCTGAACGTAGCCTCTCTTGAATGATCTTGACCTTATCTAAGGCCTCCTTAACTAAGTCTGTACCCAATAATCGAGCCTCTCCCGGCTCAAACCATTCGACTGGAGATCGACATCGCTTACCATACAGAGCCTCATATGAAGCCATCTGAATGCTGGACTGGTAGCTGTTATTGTAGGCGAACTCTGCTAAAGGCAAAAGCTGGTCCCACGAGCCTCCAAAGTTGATGACACAAGCTCGGAGCATATCCTCCAAAATCTGAATAGTCCGCTCGGACTGACCATCCGTCTGAGGATGGAACGTTGTGCTCAACTGAACCTGGGTACCTAACTCTTGTGAACCGCTCTCTAGAAGTGAGAGGTAAATTGCGTACCTCGATCTAAAATGATGGATACCGGTACGCCATGAAGCGAACAATCTCCCGAATATAAATCTCCGCTAGCCTCTCGGATGAATAGGAGACTGCTACTAGAATGAAGCGTGTTGACTTGGTCAGCCTATCAACAATGACCCAAATGGCATCAAACTTTTTCCGGGTCAACGGAAGTCCAGTAATGAAATCCATGGTAATCCTCTCCCACTTCCACTCGGGAAGCTCAATCCTCTGAAACAAGCCACCGGGTCTTTGATGCTCATACTTGATTTGCTGACAGTTCAAACACCGAGCCACATACGTAACAATATCCTCTCTTCATCCTACGCCACCAATAATACTACCGCAAGTCCTGATACATCTTCGCGGCGCCCGGGTGAATAGAATACTGAGAACTATGGGCCTCCGCTAAGATCAACTCTCGAATCCCATCAACATTAGGCACACAAACTCGCCCCTGGAATCTCAAAACACCATCATCACCTAAGGTCACCTTCGTAGCACCTCCACGCTGCACCGTGTCTCTCAGGACACACAAATGGGGATCATCAAACTGGCGATCACAGATACACTCCAATAGAGAAGAACGAGCGACCGTGCAAGCCAATACTCTGCTAGGCTCAGAAATATCTAATCTCACAAATCGATTGGCCAATGCCTGAATATCTAAAGCAAGCGACCTCTGGCTGACCGGGATATAGGCAAGACTACCCATGCTGGCAGACTTCCTACTCAGTGCATCGGCCACCACATTGGTCTTACCCTGGTGATATAAGATAGTAACATCATAATCATTCAATAACTCCAGGCATCTCCTCTGCCTTACATTCAACTCCTTCTGCTTGAACAGGTACTGAAGGCTCTTGTGATCTGTGAACACCTCACATGTCACACCATATAGATAATGCCTCCAAATCTTCAAAGCATGAACAACCACTGCCAACTCTAGGTCATGAATCGGATAATTCTTCTCATGGATCTTCAACTGTCTCGAAGCATAGGCAATAACTTTGCCATCCTGCATCAATACTGCTCCAAGCCCAATACGGGAAGCATCACAATAGACTGTGTAAGGCCCTGAATCCGTAGGCAAAACCAACACTGGTGCCGTGGTCAAAGCTGTTTTGAGCTTCAGAAAGCTCGCCTCACACTCATCTGACCATCTGAACTGGGCATCCTTCTGGGTCAATCTGGTCATCGGGGCTGCAATGGAAAAAAATCCCTCCACGAAACGGTAATAACCTGCTAACCCCAAGAAACTCCAAATCTCGGTCACCGAAGCTGGTCGAGGCCAATTCTTGACTACCTCAATCTTCTTTGGGTCCACCTGAATTCCCTCTATTAATACAATATGACCCAGAAATGCAACCGAACTCAACCAGAACTCGCACTTCGAATACTTAGCATATAACTGTATATCCTTCAGAGTTTGGAGAACCACTCTGAGGTGCTGCTCGTGCTCTTCTCGGCTGCGGGAGTACACCAGAATATCGTCTATAAAGACTATCACGAACAAGACTAGATAAGGCATGAACACTCGTTTCATAAACTCCATAAATGCTGCTGGGGCATTGGTCAACCCAAATGACATGACTAAAAACTCTTAGTGCCCATACCGAGTGCGGAATGCTGTCTTAGGGACATCAGACGCCCTAATCCTCAGCTGATGATAGCCAGATCTCAAGTCTATCTTTGAGAACACCCTTGCTCCCTGAAGCTGGTCAAACAAATCATCAATCCTTGGCAGTAGATATTTGTTCTTTATCGTCACCTTGTTCAACTGCCGGTAATCAATACACATCCGCATCGAACCATCCTTTTTCTTTACAAATAACACTGGCGCACCCCAAGGAGAAACACTAGGCTTGATAAAACCCTTCTCTAGTAAATCCTGCAACTAGTCCTTTAACTCTTTTAACTCTAGCGGGGCCATGCAATATGACAGAATAGAAATGGGCTGCGTGCCCGGAACCAGATCAATACAAAAATCAATATCCCTATAGGGCGGCATACCTGGCAGGTCTGAAGGGAAAACCTCGGGAAACTCCCGAACAATAGGAACCGAGTCAATAGAAGGAACCTCTGTGTTGGAGTCGCGAACATATGCCAGATAAGCTAAACACCCCTTCTCGACCATGCGTCGAGCCTTAACATAGGAAATAACACTGCGAGTGGCATGACCTGAGGTCCCTCTCCACTCTAGTCGGGGCAATTCTGGCAAGGCCAAGGTTAACGTCTTGGCGTGGCAATCCAAGATGGCATGATACGGGGACAACCAATCCATCCCCAATATAACATCAAAATTCACCATATCTAATAGCAGTAGATCAACACGGGTCTCAAGACCCTCAAACACAACCACACAGGAATGATACACCCGGTCGACTGCTAAGGAGTCACCTACTGGTGTAGACACATACACAGGAATGTCCAAAGCATAACTAGACATAGCCAGGCAGGGTGCAAAATAGGAAGACACATATGAATATGTAGACCCAGGGTCTCATAGCACTGACGCATATCTATCACAAACCAAAATAGTACCTGTAATAACAGCATCTGATGCCTCTGCCTCTATCCTGGCTAGCAAAGCATAAAATCGGGGCTCAGCCCCACCTCCTTGAAGCATGTCTCTAGGACGATTGGCCACCAGCTGACCCCTACCTCTGGCGGTACGGCCTCCACCTCTACAATCCTGACCTTCACCTCTATGATCCTTACCCCCGCCCCTAGCTGGCTGGGCAGGCTGTGGGTCAACTGGTGTTTGAATCATGGGGCGAGGACCCTGCTGCTGTGACTGTGTACCCCTCAATCTCGGGCAAGCTCTCCTGATGTGACCATACTCACCACACTTATAACATCCCTTGTATGATGAGACTGGCCCTGACGGCCCGAATGACCTCCACGAACACTCTGAAGAGGCTGTGCACTGATGGGCTGTTGATCAGAATACTGCCCACGAAAACCACGATCACCTGAGACACCCTGTGAAGCCTGGAGGGCTAACTGAAAAGGCCTGGAAGACTGGCCCCTATCATAAGAATCCCTGCCTCCAGATGAGGCACCACCAAATCGACCTGAGTGACGGGGCCTCTTGTCTGCCCTATAACCACCACCCTGTGGCAGAACCATCTCGATCCTCCAGGCCACATTGGCCGCCTCCTGAAAAGTAATGTCACTACCCGCCTCTCTGGCCATATGAAGACGAATAGGCTGGATCAAACCATCAATAAATCTCCTCACCCTCTCCCTATCAGTGGGGAGTATGATGAGGGCATGACGAGCTAGATCGATAAACCGGGTCTCATACTGGGTGACCGTCATAGACCCCTGCTGGAGGCGCTCATATTACCTCCGATAAGCATCCCTCTAAGTAACGGGAAGAAACTTCTCCAGGAACAACTTCGAGAACTGATCCCAAGTCAAAGGCGGCGACTCTGCTGGTCTGGCTGAACAGTAATCCCTCCACCAAGTCTTGGCAGATCCAGATAAACGAAAAGCCACAAAATCAACTACATTGGACTCCACAATGCCCATGTTCCGAAGAACCTCGTGGCAGCTATATAGGAAATCCTGGGGGTCCTCAGAAGAAGCTCCGCTAAATGAAGCAGTGAAGAGCTTGGTGAATCTGTCCAATCTCCATAAAGCATCTGTGGACATAGCCACTCCATCACCGGTCTGTACAACTACCCCCGGCTGAATTGCCGTAGCTGTTTGAACCAGTGGAACCTGAGTCCAGGGAGCTACCTGCTCCGGAGTACGTGTAGCAGGAGTCTGGGCTCCTCCTACAGCCTGGGAAGTGGCTGGTACTGCAAGAAGCAATCCTGCTCGGGTGACACTCTCCATGAGGCCAACGACCAGACCAAGGCGTCCTGAAGAACTGGGGTAGCAATAAACACCTCTGGGACCTGAGTTGGGCCCACCGGAACTGTCTGGGCTGCGGCCAGAACCTCCTCGTCAAGGCCAACCTGAGGGTCTGCCACTGGTGTTGCTGCTGGTGGCTGGGCCCTGCCCCTACCTCGGCCCTTGGCATGGCCATGTCCTCTACCCCTAGTGGGAGCTTCCTAGGGCTCGAACTGCGGATCGGTGGATGAGGAAGCGCTTGTTCTCGCCATCTACGAAAGAACAAAGTAGAAATTCAATCAGCATTTGAGAAACCAAATCGCACGGCAAGAAAGAAAAATGAGAGATTTTTCCTAACTCAATAGACTCTGGGGAACAAGTACAGACGTCTCCGTACCTACCCCCTCAGACTCTACTATGTTTGTCCGTTAGTTGTGAGACATATGTAACCTAGTTCTTTGATACCAACTTGTCACGACCCGGATTTCCCACCATCGGGATCGTGATGGCGCCTACTCGTGGTAGCTAGGCAAACCAACTTATCTACCTTTTCATCGTTTAAACAATCATCTTAACAGTCTATAGCATCAATATAAAACATTAATTCTAATGAGAATAATAGCGGAAGTCTGTCTAATAAATACGAATCAAAAAGCGGAACAGTTAAATATATCCTCTACCCAAGATTTGGTGTCACATTACTCACGAACTTCTAAGAATAAACTAAATACAAAGGTCTGAAAGAAATATAACAGCTGTCTGTCTCGAAACAATGAGGCAACAGTCAGATAAGAAAAACATAAAGAAGAGACGTCGGGCCTGCAGACGCCTGCAAGGCTACCTCAGTCTCGTGATAATGAAATCCTGCTCCCGTACTACTGCTGTTGCTGCTGCTGCTGCTCCTCAAAACCTGGACCTGTACAAAAATGCACAGAAGTGTAGGATCATCACAACCGACCCCATGTGATGGTAAGTGTCTAGCCTAACCCCCGCGAAGTAGTAACGAGGCTAGACTGGACACCACATAAACCTGTGCAGTTATAAGTATACAACGAAAACGAAATACCAACAACTAATAATATAGGAGGGGGGAACATGCTAAGGGGAGATAACAGGAATAACAGAAATCCAAGGTAATAGACTAAAGCAGTTAGATCCACCGAAAAATAAGGTATCAACACTCATTATAAACATATGATATCAACAACTGTTGCAGCATGCAACCCACTCCACAATTATCACTGTTGCGGTGTGCAACCCAAACCATATCAATGCTCATGAATCATTGTTGCTGCGCGCAACCCGATCCTCATACATTATTGTTACGGTGTGCAACCCGATCCTCAATATCATTGTTACGGCGTGTAACCCGCTCCTCCATATCATTTAACAGATTGATTTTCCCAAATAACAGTCACAATTAAGAGACATAAAAATAAGCAGATATTTGACAAGCATCCCGGCAAGGGAGAGAATCCAGCAAGTTCAACCAAACGTCCCGACAAGGGAATAATTAACAACGCTTTCTTACTTTTTCTCATCTCATAATTCACTCTTTTATTGTGAGCCAACGCTCCATTTAATCAAGTCAATTCGTATGCCTTCAATATTCGTATCACAATTCGAGCCAATGCTCCCAAGAATCAATTAATCATTTTACTGTTCACATGTTATTCACAATATTTAGAAATCCTCCAATAAACACGGAGTTCGCAGCCAAGTCATGATAATCACATTATAAGGACTCCCGGTCATGCTAGACACCGATGTATAGATAGTCGTCACCATGCCTATACATCGTACTCAATCACCTAGCAATTAGCAACAAGACTCAACTCCTATTCCCTCAAGCTAGGGTTAAACCAAACACTTACCTCAAAACCTTGAAATCCACTTAGTCCTCAACTATTGCTTTACCTCGAGGTTCCACCTCCAATACAGTGATTTCTAGGCATAATCAATTTAATAATATCAATAAAGACTCAATGACAACGTCCCATAGCCTAGATATGAATTTTCTAGCATCATTCCAAAAATCCCAAAATTAGACATCGGGCCCACATGGTCCCGACTCGAAGTTCGGACCAAAACCCAATCACCCATAACCCCACGAGTCCAAATATATAATTTGTTTTAAGATTCGATCCCAAGTTGAGGTTGAATCACCCAAAATTCTCAAAACTCTAACTCTACTGATTTCACCTCCAATTTAGGGCTAGGATTTCAGTTATTAATGAAGGAAATTGAAGGAAACAAGTTGAACAATGCTTACCCAAGAAGTTTTGATGAAAGGGAGCTTCAATGGACGCCTAAGTGCTTGGAGAAGAAAGGGTTTCGTGTATTTTTTTGAAAATCTTGAGCTACTGTTATGTTTTTAACTTAAACATTCGCTGGGAAAAATTACCCTTCGCGTTCGTGGGAGAGGACCGCGTTCGCGAAGGGTAAACTGGGCAATTCATCGCGAACGCATGAAGGGGAACGCGAACGCATAGAAGAAAATGCTGGGGGCCTAGGGTCTGTTATACGCGAACGCGATAAGGGGATCGCGAACCCGGTGAAGGGGGAGGTTGAACTACGTGAACGCGTGAATACAGGCACGAACGCGATGAAGGACGAGGCTGAAGCTTCGCGAATGCGTGAATCCTAGCGCGAACGCGATGAGTAAAATCACTGGGCACCTGTTGCAGATTTTCTACAGTTTTCCTAAGACCAAAACCACCCCAATACTTATCCAAAACTCACCCGAACCCTCGGGGCTCCAAACCAAATATGCACACTGACTCAACAACATCACACAAACTTGCTCGAGCGATCAAATCGCCAAAATAACATCAAAATCAATGAGTTGAGCCTTAAATCCAAGAAACCTTTCCAATTTTTCATAAACTTCCAAATTTTCCAATTTAAGGCCGAAACATGTCAAACGACATTCGTTTTCAACCAAACTTTACAGGAAGCGCTTAAACAATACATAAGACTTGTACCGGGCGTCAGAACCAAAATACAAGACTGATACCATTACTTTTTGATCAAATTTCATTTCTATTTTCCTTAACAATTTTAGAAAAACAATTTAACAGAAAAGTTCTTTTACTCGGGTTCTAGACCTCGGATTTCGACTTCGGACACATGCCCGAGTCCCATATTTTTCTACGGACCTTCCGGGACCATTCAATCTCAGTTCCGGGTCCGTTTACCAAAAATATTGACTGAAGTCAACTTTAATCCTATTAATATCAAAATTCTTCAAATTTTTCATAGATTTCACATATTTCAACCTAAAAGCTTTCTGACTACGCGCCCGGACTGTGCACGCAAATCGAGGCGATAGAAAATGAGGTTTTCAAGGCCTCAAAAGTATGGAATGGATGAGGAAACAGGTGATGATCCTTTGGGTCGTCACAGTGTGTTAATTTGCAATATCTAGCATGAATTAGAATGTTAGTATAGAGATCTAACACCCTTATCAGCCTGCTCTTTGATTCTCATATATACTTGAATCCTACAGTCTTTGTAGAAAAAAATGTAGCCTTCCTTAGAACCATGCTATAATCTAGATTTAATTTCTCCCCGATGGATTGAGTACTTAGTACTAATACCACCACCTTGAGATTCCTTAAACCATAGATTATAGATATTATTGCTGAACCTGCAAAAAAGAAAACATCATTAGTAAAAAACTTCTCCCTCACGCTCTCCTCTGTATAGATTTGGACATGAGTGATGAAAATATCTGCTCCTGCTTTCTTTTCATTCTTTAAAGTATCTCCATCAACCTTCTGCATCTTCTCTCCTCCCTTTATCTCCCTGCTACTTTCACTCTTATGTAAGGGCATTGCATATTATCCTCATTCACTATTCTCCTTCCTTGTATATCCAGATCCCATAACTCATAACACTTGATCATGCCATGATCAAGTGCATAATTTGCCAAATGATCAGCTAGCTTGTTTCCTTCTCTGAAGATATGTGATACACTTATCATACTTCCTTCATGTATCTTCATGATCTCCTCTACATATTCAACAATACACCAAGGTGGTTTCCATGTTCCATCAATAATGTTCTTCATCAACATATACTCTGTCTGCAGCCATATGTGAGAATAATTTAGTGTCCTGCATATTCTCAATGCCTCTAAGATTGCTACAACTTCTGCTTCATTATTAGAACCTTCAGTAATCTCCCTTCCCATTGCATATTTCACCTCTCCTGTTGCATCCCTTAAACAAAAACCAATAGCACTTCTTCCAGGATTCCCTCTTGATGCCCCATCTGTGTTGACTTTTATCCAGCCTTTCATAGGAAACTCCCACACCACCTTCTCATATTTAAGCCTTGGAGTATAGTTCTCGATCATGATCAGCAGATTAGACCATCTGTGAGGCACATGTAGCCTAGGTTTTCTCATTTGAACTAAGTGCTGAAGGTGTGTTGATACTTGGTATATTACCCTGCTCACTGATACAGCTTCTCCATACTTTAGGCTATTTTTTCTCCTCCAAAGTTCCCACACTATGCAAGAAGGTAATGCCTGCATAACTGGTTGCAATCTAGATACCACAGGTTCAGTCCAACATTTTGTAATAGCCTGGTGGAAAGTCAGATCCTGTACAGCTATTCTAGCTCTTGGTAGAAAGTACTTCCACCCTATTTCAGCAGCCCTTGAGGTGAAAAATAAATGCACTAGTGTTTCCTCCTTAGGTGCAGCACAACACCAGCACCTAGAGGGTATGAAATACCCTAGCCTTCTCATAAAGTCATCTAGTGGTAGTTTGGCCTTCCACACCTTCACACGAAAAAAGAGATCTTAAAAGGAAGGCCTCTTACCAAAATCATCTTATAAGCTCTTCTAGGATTTTCTCTCCTTCTCAAGTACTCCCATGCTGTCTTTACAGAAAAGTAACCCTTGGATTCAAGCATCCAAAATGGACTGTCTATGACATTTTCTATACCTAGAGGTCTTATCTTCTCAACAATGTGTAATGCTAAATCTTCAGGTAATGTCTGCAGCAATTTATCCATATTCCAAGCCCCATTCTCCACAAATTCATAAACATTCTGAATGTCTTCATCTATGCCAAAATCTTGTGGAACAAGAAAATATAGAGCCCCTAGTCCAGTCCAGTTATCATACCAAAACAAAGAAGATCCCATCCTCAGCTTCCAAATTATCTGGTGTTCAATGAGATCTCTGCACTCTAACATTTTTCTCCACACATGTGACCCTTTCCTCCAAGGAACTACTACTGCATTAAGCTTCTTACAGTATTTTTGGCTCATGAATGAGCTCCATAAGCTAGGTTTGGTCCTGAAATTCCACCAGAGTTTACAGAATAGTGCCTTGGAAACATCATGGAGATACCTGAAGCCAATTTCACCTTCTTCACAAGGCAAACAAAGATTGTTCCATGATGCCCAATATCTGCTAGTACCCCCCACAGAACTACTCCAGAAAAACTGGGCAAAGATCTTATGAAGTTTATTAATAACATAGTTAGGAGGGTTAACAGCATATAACAAATGAATTGGTAGACTTTGTAGCACACTGGAAATTAACACTGCCCTGCCTCCTATAGAAAGTAATTTACCCTTCCATGCCTGTAGCCTGTCAAGCACCTTTGTGATCATTAGCTGGTAGTAGTCAAACCTTCTTCTTGCATAAAATATAGGACATCCCAAATAAGTAAAGGGAAATTCCTGCCTCCTTATTCCTGTTATCCTTTCAACCTTTCTAACCACCTCCAAGTCAATTAAATGGTGCATTTCCTCTTCTAACCTTTCTTCTGTCTTCTTATCCTTAGCCTTTACTCCAGACCCGTCTTGAATGGCTTGGGAGGTTGCTCTGATGGCTGACTGGCTCAAGATTCTACCCGTTTTCAAACCATTCTCTACTATCTCACCAATCTTGATTGCCTCTGCAAAAGGTTTGCCCATGGCCGACATCATGTTCTGGAAGTAATCGGCTTCCTGGGCCTGAAGAAATACGGTGACCATTTCCACTTCATCCATTGGGGGTTTCACCCTTGATGTTGCTCGCACCACTTAATTGCAGGTTTCTTCTTTAGGTTCGCCAAGGAGTTCCTGTCTGGCACAATGTCTATGTTGTACTGAAATTGTAGAACAAAATCTCTAGCAAGATCGTCCAAAATATGCCATCGAGATATGTCGTGATCCATATACCATTCTGAAGCTATGCCCACCAAGCTTTCTCCGAAGTAAGCCATTAACAACTCTTCTTTTCCGCTAGCTCCACGTAGTTGGTTGCAATACCTTTTCAGGTGAGAAATGTGATCGCCATGCCCATCATACTTTTCGAACTTTGGCGTTTTAGATCCCATGGGCAGGTGCACGTGAGGGAACATGCACAAATCAGTATAAGAAACACTTTTCTGCCCACTTAAACCTTGCTTATTCTTTAAGCTCTGCTTAAGGCTCCTCATTCTTTTCGCCATCTCATCTTGTTCAGAAGCTTTGGGAGTTTTATCTTGCCCTGATGTAAGCTCAAATAGCGGTGGCTGAGAGTAAGTGTATGTGGGATATTGAGGAGGATCTGCTTGAAAGATGGGATTTTGGAAGGTGAAGGCCGAGGGATCAAGAGTGGGTCTAGGTAGCGAAGGTTGTGTGGTAGCGGAGCATAGTGGAGCGGTAAAGATATTAGGAGCTACTCCTAATGTGAACACCTGGGGGCGTACCTCAGAAGGTGTTCCTACAAAGTGAGCAGACATGGTTGGTTGTCCCAATGGGGTATTTGGATGATGGGGATGTTATAAGTACCTCCAGATCTAGGGAACAATTCAAGAAAGCCAGGGATAGCACTTGGAGGTTCCCTTACGTTAGTCCATGCATCCCACATCTCCATAACTCGGAGACGTAATATCTGGTTTTCTTCGGCTGTAGCAGACTCGGAGGCCGGGATCCCTGAGATGGGGCTGTCTTCAATGATGAGAACTGGTGGCAAAGTCATTTTAGACGACATTTCTATATTTTCTTTTGATCTAGTAAAGTACCGATGCGATGCCAGTTTACCAAAAACCAACCACCGTTTCTAAATACCTAAGCTGGAAATTTGACAGCAACCACAGTTAGTTTGAGATAAGTAACAGATAGGTAACCGCACATTGGGGTGTGATGCACCTATACAGTTCAATGAGTGTCTACATGTTTTCCAAGGTTGCGTGCGTCATCCCGGCTTTTCTTTCCGTTTCTTTTCTTTTGATTTCTCCTTTCTTGCTCTTGCTTTCTGGTTTTCTTTGATTTTTCTTTCCTCTCCATTTTTCTTTTCTTTCTGGCCTTTCTCTTTTTGTGTTTCTTTTCCACTCTGTTTTTCCTTTTATTTCCTTCCCTCGTGTTTCTTTTTTCTCTTCTTTTTTAGGGTTACGGTCGAATCTTATGGAGATTGCCTATGTATCATGACCCCGCATGAATCAGACCAAGTGTAGTTCTTGCAAATAAGGTAAATAAGCTAACTCTTTTTTTTTTGAATTTTTTGAATTTTTTTTTCATATATATATTTTTTTATTTATGAAAGAAAGACATCTAAGGAGTATTTTAATGATTTATTTTGACCTAAAAGGAAAAAGTGGCTATTTTTAAAAAAAAATTTATTTAAGCACACAAATACTCGATTTTGCAGATATGGCCTTTTAGCACTTCTGGTAGGGAGATTTTAAGGTTGTGCCTGCCAACCGTTTAAAATGACTCAGGGTGGTTGTTCTTCCAACAAATAGCCTTCCGGCATCCCTTTGGGGACATTTGGCGTATTTTAAAACAAGAATGGCATCACACAAATTATTTTGATAAAAAATAAAATTTTGGTATTTTTGGCTATTTTTGCATAAGAGAGGTTGTACCCGATGAGGGTTGCGTACGTATTTCACATCCGGTGAAAATCAAACCAGCGTAGTTCGGGCAAATTTGTTTTGTCGAAACCAAATATTTGTTACAACATCTCTTTTTTTTCTATTTTCTTTTCTCTTTTTTTTTTCAAAAATCCAGCAGCATTTAAGTACTATTTGGGCATTGGTTTTTCAAAACAGGCGATTACCCTCACTTAGTCCTAATACTGCTATTTTTCTCAATTTTCTCTCATTATATACAAGCCGGTCAACATGCAAAGCCGAGCAAATAAATGCGCAAGTAGCACGTAAGATGCATCAGGATGGTCTTTCATTTCGGGTTACCTGTCCTAGATGGACCCAACCCCTGTGTTGATCCCTTAAGTCAAATGCACATGATGCAAATAAACGTTCCTACTAGGGATTCGGCATGAGGTTTTATTTTTCTAGGTTTAAACCCTAGGTTTATTGGTCTAGACCTGGCTTACCCGGGCGGACAACTCGAGCCGAGGGGGAGGTAGCGTACCGGGGATACAGAAGCTCCGCCGGCATAGCAACTCATCCAAACCTCGTTCTAAATGGGAAAAGACTCTAAACAGAAGAGAAGCTTCACAAAGTGATTCCTTATCCATGATGTAGAAGACTCAGAGAGAGGAAGGGATTCGTAGCAGTTTATATATACAATTCAACAAATATCAAAGCGGTAAAATATTTAGTAAATACAGCATGGAACATGTAGAAAAATCAGATAAATCCAAATATAACAATTATTCTAAGCTCGAATTCTTGAATCCAAAAATGAAATTCTGGGTTCGTGATCCCCAGCAGAATCGCCAAAGCTGTTATACCTCCTTTTTACACACTACCCTGAAGGATAGTGTATAAGGAAGTTTTTCCAATTTAAAGTGACATTATTTAAAATAGGATTATTTATTTATTTAGATTCGCCACTTTGGATAGGTTTGACTTTTGATGTCCCAAGTCACCGGTTTATCTTGAATCCCAAATAGAGGAAATTTCAACTTTTCGAATGGAGTCTGCGAACCAGAAATTCTGAATAAGGAATTCTGTTGACCCGAGGGAATGTGTTAGGCACCTCCGGATCCCGTGGTTCTAGCACAGTCGCTTAAACTATTATAAATGGCTTAATGTCTGATTTTAATACATGTCATCCTATAGTGCAATTTTAAAATTATTTGCCACTTTTAATTAAATTTTTTAAGAAATTGAACGTCGTTTAAAATATATTTTTGGATCACGTCACATGAAATGCACCCAGATCCTCAACACATTTTATTCAGCATTTTGGGATTTGGATTTGGGTCGCATGAAATGCACACCCGAATTTTAGGAAGATAACATTATTAAAAAGCGCGCCTCAAGTGACTAACGTGTTATTAACTTTGCGGGAGGCCATGAAAATTCGCTAAATGGAACGTCCCAAGTTCTAAAATATTTTTAATATAAACATTTAAAAGAGGGCCACGCAATTTAGGAATTTTATTTGGCGCGGCGCACCTCGTTTCCATTTTAAAGGCCAACCTAAAAGAACTACGATTTTCTATTAAGTATTGTCTCTAAAAGGGGCCTTAATTAATTAATTAACATTATCCGTAAGCTAACATTCAAAGAATTCGGGCCTCAAACTCAAGTCCACATTTAAACAAGAGGAAAACCTCTTAATTCAAACATGCTACTTAGCTTGGAAGGCCCCGAACTATAATTCAAATTTTAAAATCCTTAAATCTAATAGCTTAAATTTTCAGCGTGTTGGGCCTCAAGAGCCAACCCTTGGGAATAAGCCTGTCCCATTTTTACTTGTAAATCCACCTGCAAGGCTGTCCAACATCCAGGCCTTAGAACAAGCCCAGATCACGAGTAGGCAAGGACTGGATTCTTGTAAGGCTAATTGATTTAAACAAAAAGGGCTAAAGATATGTTGGGGCCTATCGTTATACCACCAGGCCCAATTCTTATTTTAAACCAAAGGATTATACTGCTTTGGCTCATAAGGAGTCCAAATCTAATACCAGTTTTGGCTTTGGGCTTATTAAGAAATTTGTAAAGCAAATGTGCAATTCATTCACATCAAAGGGCATGCTGATTTTGGAGTGCAAACAATCCTTTATAGTTCCAGTTTATTCACCTATTAATGACTACCATTCTAAATCTGGAAAGTTAAAAACAGTTTAAGTAATTCCTAAATCATCAATTAACAATGAAATACAATGTAAATGCTGACAATTAAGTTGTAACCTAATTATTCTGGAGTTTATTTTCAACATAAGCATAATGCACAAACTATACTAACTAATTATATTAAACTACAAGAGATGCTGAACGATATGAGTATATACACTGATTTTGTATCTTTGTTTTCTAATCCCCATCTTAGTCCAAACTTAATCCTCAAAGTTAATATGATAACCAAACTAAACTATAGTTAACATCACATTCATACACATTTAAAAGCAGTCCCTAGAGTCCAATTACAACCAATTTAAGGTCCTATTGATACAATTAGAATACTGTCCAAAGGTATTACTATGCTAAACATTAGGAATTAAAATAAAACACAGCAAAACATTTATATAACAACTTGTTTATTATTGAACTTCAAGGGCGTTCATACAGGTTGATCTAATTCTTCACGTAACTCTTGAAGCTAAAGATGTACCTGGAATGGAATCAAAATGAGGAGAAGGAGAGGTCAGCTGCTGCAGTATAAGAACAGATGCAAAGTTTCAGCAGGAGACAGCAATCTCAAATCCAAAAAACCCAGGGATTGACTCAAGCAAACAGCACCAGTAAAATGACCAAAACTAAAGCCCAAATGAACCTAAATAGACTTGGAATAAATCCAGGAAGACTTCTGAACTTCAGCCAACCAAACAACAGGAATTTCAAGTCATTTTCATCTTTAATCTAAACTAGAAACTCGAATGCAAGAGCTGAAACTCAAAATTGATCTAAGAGGCTTCAATAGAATACTATTTTTTCGATTTTTGTGTTGTTTTTTTCTTTTTTGGGTTTTATGAAGAACTAAGATCTAAAATAAACTTTCTAACTCTAAGATTTCAGATTTGATTTTTTTGAATTTTGAAATTCAAATTTTCAGATGTTCAAACTTGTAGAAACTTTTGGGGGAATTTTTCAGATGCAAAAACTTGTGAAACAAGGCAGTAATGGGTTGCCTTTATAGGCAAGGCTAAGGAAAGTTTTAGATTTTTTATTTACCCCTTTGCCCCCTCTTTTATTTTCAACTTTTTACTAATTAATCCCTAAAAGAATGACTTGTGTCTCAAGTCTTAACCCTAAGTTACTAAAATTCTATTTTGAACCCCTTCTAGAAGCTTCTAGGGAATTCTATTCCAATTACTAATAAATTTTCTTAGGTAAAATACCTATACTAACCTTTTATCCATCTGAAATTATTATCTTATACTAACTAAACCCCAGCCCCCTTTTACCCTAGTTGGAAGTGACCATGGTCAATTAAAAAAGGCTGAAACAATCAGCTATACCCAACAAATCCTAAAATTGAATCAAAAATCCTATAACCTATGTTGAACCTGATTTAAATCTAATTATTATAGATTCTAAGGCCAAATGCATCATTAAAAAAAATAGTAAACAATTCAAAACAAAGTAAAATGCCCTATGGAAACAGTAATACTCTAATAAACCTGTGATTAATTAAATTTTACTAAACTTATTTCAACCCTAAATTAAACCTCAATCGATCAAATTAAAATACTTAAGCACACTGGTCATGAATTAAACTAAATCGATATTAATTCCAAGAGCACCAAAAATATAAAAAAAAAAATCTACTTTAACTACACTAATCAATAAAAAGTGAAAAATCAAAGAACAAGAACTAAACACTGGATTAACTAACAGCAAATCAAAACAAAATCTAAACAAAAAATAGCAAAAACAGAATCATCAAACAAAAAATGAACAATATAATCAAATAAGAAGTAGAAACTCACTATTTTTGGCCTTCAACTCGATTGAATTCGAATCGAGTCCCCAAATAATATTATATGTTTGTTCTTGTTAAGAACAAACGTATAATTTTATTTGGGAACTCAATTCGACACTTGATAGTCCTTGAAAGTTCAACCAATTTTTACAAAAACCCTAGATCTAAAATTCGGAAAATTTCTGTTGGGTTTGAGGAAAACTAGTTTGGGGTTTAGGTAGAGGAGGGTGTAGAGAGTATAGGGTGTGAGTTTGAAGTGATTTGGAGGCGGCGCCGCCACTGGAGAAACTGTGGCGGTGCTAGGATTTTGCGGATTCGAGGAACTCCGGTGGGATTTGAGAGGAACTGAAGTCGGATATGGAAAGAGGAGAGGGAGAGGATACTAGGGTGTTAATGTGGTTGGGTTTGGGTGATTTAGGGTTTTGAACGGAATCTTCTAATCAAGATTCGAGAGGATTGGCTAGTATTTGAAGAAAACTAATCACGGATTTGGAGAGGGGAGAGGAAAGTGGTTTAGGGGCGTATTTTTGGGGGTCATCGGAGACTCACCACCGGCGGCGGACGGCGGAGGGGCGGTGGTGATGTTAGGGGTGCTCTGAGACGACGATGGGGGGGGGGGGTAAAACTGTTCGATATTTAAGTATTAAACAATCCCCAGTTCATGATCGTAGGATCAAAAATCCTCGACGGCCAGGATTAGTATTTATTAAAACGGTGTCGTTTGGTTTCTATATGGCTGGACCGGATTGAGAACCTTTGGGCTGGGGTTAATTTGAAGTGGGTTTGATGGGTTGGGCTCGATTTTTTGGCCCAAAAACTGGGTGGCCTGATTGCTTTTTTTTTTGGCCCAAAAACTGGGTGGACTGATTGCTTTTATTTGTTTTTTTTTTTCTTCCTTTTCTTATTCAATTTTTAGACTTTATTAAGTATAAAATTAAAAATAGAAAAGACCTGATTTAATTTTAAAATTAAACTAATTAATTCTCAAAAATTAAACAAATCCCAGTTTAAAAGAAAACTTAAGAAAAAAACTAAAATTAAAAGTAAAGTAAAGCAAAAGGACTATTTTGTTATTTTCTCTTATTTTTGTAATGTCAATTAACTAATAAAAATTTTAAAATGAGGTTCTAAATGCAAGTATGCTATTTTATATTTTTCATGAGTTATCTCAAATAAAAATGCACAAAAATGCACACAATCACAAAATCATGCAATTAATTCCCTAAAATTCAAAGAAAAATCCTAATTTTAATAAATTCTATAGGAATAATTTAAGCGAGGCAAAAATCACGTGCTCACATATGTTGTTCCCAAACTTTTGATATTACATGGGGTCCCTTTGCATCTGCCTTGCACCTCTTTGTGCAAAGTTATTTTGATTTGTGACCATGAAAGATGAAGATTCTAGGGAAATGAGTGGGTAAGCAAAAACTTCCTTCTGGCTCTCATCTTGAAACACCAGGGATTATGTATGGTTGATGCTTGCTAGGGGATTCATCATCAGGATAGTTCCCCTTGCTTGACCATAACTATCGTTTAGACCCATATGACATTGGATAAGCCTTTCATCATCTAATGATTTTTCCAGTTTTTGCTTCCATTCACATGCACACAAGCAACTGCACTTCACATCATAGTTAAGGGAATCCAATTCATCCCACAAAACTTCGAGTAGCTTGCTATGTCACTAGTTTCTTGTACTAACCCTGATAATTCCTTCCTTAGGTGATAGAGCTTTGCTCCATTTGACTAACCAAACCTATGTTCAAGGCTGGTCCAGAGATCTTTAGCAGATGTAGAGTAAGACATTGTCTTATGTCTTTGGATAGTGAGTTGAGTAACAAGGATGTTACCATGTTTTTACATCTGCTCCAAGGCTGATAATCTGTGGAAGTAAGTGGCGGAGCAGGGCAAACACTATTGATGAATCCTATTTTATTTTTGATAGATAATTCTATGAGAACAGACCGTCTCCATCCTTGTACTCCTCTCCCATAAAAGACTGTGGTAACAAGAGATATTCCTAGTTCATCAGAAGCATAAAGAAAGTGTGTATGGTTTGAGTCGATGGTGGGGATTCCGTTAGACCCACTGTGGTTTTAGTGCTATCAAGCTTTGTGTAGGATTGATATGAAGATGAGGAAGATGACTCATGGATCGAGCTTTTACTATTCTGATACCACGAAGGAATATTGAAAAGAAGACACTGATGGAAAATTTCAATGTATTTCATTTCCTTCCTTTACGTATATATACAAAATAAAAGAATCAAAATATGTTACTCTATTCTATACGTGTACTATTTTTATTTGTGGACATATAACTACCTAGCTATTGTGTATAAAGATTGAAAACTATTATTTACACTGTCACGTACTCGCATGCACTAAAGGAATCCACTAGGAACAATATCCAAAGTGGACATATGTCCTAGATCAAACGGTGCTGACTAAATGAGGTATTATGTGATGAATGGTCTTGATCCTTAGTTATGTTGTGTTTTTAAACGGCTCAGATGCTTCGTACCAATAGAATAAAAGAGCTTTGGCCAATACGACCAAGATTTGTTTCGTTCAGGCCAAAGTCATAGTTTTCCTTTCCTCGTCTCTTCTTCTTTTTCTTCTTCCTCTTCTCAGCCATGACATCTTGTATCAAAAATAGCTCCAACGTCATGAAAGTTTAATTCTCCCATTAATCTTGCTTGCCAAACGCTTGGAATGAAGTAAGCATTGCAAGTGTTGCAATATTGATAACATTTCCTGAAACTCTAGCATATTGTGCTAGAGTTTAAGCTAAAAATTCTTAAATTTCATCATAATATGTAGGAGTTTAAACTGGAGAAGTTTAAATTCCTGAATACTATGTTGGAGTTTAATTTGTAAAAGGTTGAACTCAAATATTTTGCCGTGGAGTTTGAAAGAAAAGGAAAAGTTAAAGAGGGAGGTCTCTACTGCCATTTTAAATTGAGGGTATTTTTATCCAAATATATTTTCTTATAGAGAACTGGCTATATTTTAATAAGCTTTTAATATATGGCTAATTTTTAATTATCGGATTGAAAAATATCTATTTTTTAATTTCACCTTTTCTTGCATTAGAAATTGGTTAATAATCACTTTTAATTCCTACTGTGAGAATTTATCTACTATTTAAAAAGTTATTGGTATTTTGGCTCTTTTTTGATATAGAAATTTTTTTGGACAAAAATACTTTAAGCTAAAACACGAAAAACTCCAGGAATGACAACAGCCTACTGGACTTTGAACATTTATAAGTTCAAACTCCACAAAGTGTTCTTGTTGTTTGAAATTATCCTAAGAAATAGGAAAAATACAAAATTAGCTTGTCGACCGAAACTAGCTGCATTCATTTGCCAAAAAATAAATATATATATATATATATATATATATATATATATAAAAATTAGGCTATTATTTTTGGGAGAAAATATAAATATACCTTTCTATTGAAAATTCTTATGCAGATGAAACTACAACATACATTAAAAGTAAAACTCCATCACATTATGTCTAAATCCAATTCTCAAATTTGTTCAAAGAATCCAATTCTCAAATTTGTGGAAATTCTTTCTTTCATTCAGTTTCCAATTATTTAACTTTGCTCTCTTGTTGCACATCAATTCTGATGAACTAATAAGAAGAATTTCATAAACCACTTTAGAGCCTAGTAACTATAATTTGCTTCATTACCATTTGTTGCTACTGTTCAATTGCTATCAGCTTGTATTACTTGTATTCAAATGCGCAATGAATAAAGTTTGTATCAATTGTATTCATTTGCGCAATGAATACAATATGCATCAACTATATTCGTTCGCGTAATTGTGTTCATTCGCGCAAAGAATACAACATGTATCAACTGTAACTAAAGCAGAATATAAAGGTGTATACAAAGGATACAACGTGTATCGAGTTTATTCATGGGTGTTTACAAAGGATACAACCTTTATCGGCTATATTCAAATCGACTGTATTCAAATGCGTACGAATACAACCAAGGCGAAATACATAAATATAGAAAAATAAAATGCTCTTGCTGAGAGTTGAATAAAAACATGCGCTAACTAAGAAGATGCTCTAACCAACTGAGCTACGAGAGAGTTACGAGAGCTTGTTGGTCTCTTATTTAAATTCAAAATAATTATCTCTTGTTTCATGAATTTGGTATGAAATTCAAATATAGCTACAAATGATAAATTTGCTAAAAGTATAGCTAAATCGGTAAATACAGTGCTATGCTTGACGTATTGCTTAATTTAACAAAGAGAAATTTTCATAAACCACTATACTTTAGAGCCTATTAACTATAGTTTGCCTAATTACCATCCGTCGCTACTGTTCAATTGCTACAAGATTTTATCATTTATATTCAAACGCGCAAGATATTCAGTCTGTGTCAATTGTATTTATTCGCGCAATGGATATAACCTGTATCAATTGTATTCGTTCGCACAATATATTTATCCGCTCAACAAATACAACATGTATCAACTATAATTAAGGCGAAATGCAAGAGTATATACAAGTGATACAACTTATATCGATTTTATACATGGGTATATGCAAAGAATACAACCCTGTAGCGATTGTATTCGAAGCATTTGATGTACTATTAAGTACTCACAACTATGCAAATTTGGGTGTTTCATATATGCTGGTTCCATCGCCGAAGTCCCCCAAAACTTGTGAAGAAGAATCTTGCGGAGAATAAAATGCTGCTAAGTCCCTTTAGACCATTTTTTTATCATCTAGAAAATAATTCTATTGTGAAATCGCAGGACTCTTGGCTCGTTATAGCACCGCAAGGTGGAGGAAGAAGAAGATAGTGGTGATCAATATGTTATGTCGAGGAAGAGGCAAACCCGAAAATAAAGAAGACAACGAATATCAAATTTTAATATGGAAAAACTTTTAAATTGAAGGTAAAAACCACGGGATCACAAAGATCCAAAAATCTCCACTATAACAATAAGATGGTTACAAATATTCTCCAAATTGACTACAGAATAAGTGCCAAACACGGAAAAATAATAGCAACAACTAATCAATTGAAGAAAGAGGAGAATCCTAAAAAATGAAGCTGTTGTATGAGGCTTGAAATCAGATGCTACAAGTCTTTAAATCCTCCCTAGCGTTCAAATTAAAGATCGAGATGTTACAAATACTTGGTCAAAATATCAGCCCAATCCAACGGTTAGAGAATTGGAAAATGTGATTTGAAGTTGGTTTGTTAGAATAAATGTCTGCAGCAAAAACAAATACTTTTCTTCTCTTTTCTCTCTTGATGAAAGCTCTCTCAAAAACCATTCTTATGTGCTTAAGTCTTTCAATGACTTATATCAATGAGCATAGAATAATTCTCCAAGGATATCCTATTTATAGATCATGAGTGGTGCTTTCTCTTAAAGAAAAAATCCACTCAAAATAGGAATAAACACCGAATCCAATTCCGAATAGGAATGGAAACCAAAAGAGAATAGGATTAGACCATTGGACCTTTGGTTGGATAACATGTGAATGTGTCCAACAAACTCCCCCTCCCCAAAATGGGGTCAAATATGTCTTCAAGTAAGGAACTATTGATATGCTTCATGCATGCCAATTTTATGCAAAATTCATGTTTAACTGCAACCACCGCCTTTGTCAGCATATCCAAAGGATTGTCATCAGTGAATATCTTCAACCTCAAATAATTTCTCTTCCATATCTATTCTTATCCAATGATACTTTCTATTTATATGTTTGGTCTTAGAATGAAAAGTGGAGTGTTTGGTGAGATAGATAGCACTCTGATTATCACAAAATAAGATGTACCTTGGCTGCTCAAAGCCAAGATCATTAATAAACTCCTTCATCCATAATAGTTCTTTGGCACCTTCTGTGACAACAATATATTCGGCTTCTATGGTGGATAGAGCTATGCACTTCTGTAGTTTAGATTGCCTAGAAACAACCCCCTGTAAAAGTAAAAAATAACCAGAAGTGGATCTTGAATTATCAAGATTGCCTCCTAAATCAGAGTCTGTGTAACAAAAAAGTTCAGGCTTTCCATTGCCAAAGCACAACTTCAAATCTGCAATACCTTTCAAATACCTTAATATCCATTTTACTGCATCTCAATGTTCTTTTCCGGGATTAGAAAGGAATCTACTAATAGTACCAATGGCATGTGCAATATCTGTTCTAGTGAAAACCATAGCATACATCAAGCTACTAATGATATAAGAGTAAGGAATACGAGACATCTCTTTTTTCTCTTCATCGGTAGATGGACTCTGACTAATACTCAATTTGAAGTGTTTAACAAAAGGAGTACTAACCACTTTTGCATCTGTCATATTGAAACTCTTGAGTACCTTCGCAATGTATTTCTTTTGGGACAAAAGTAACTCCTTTCTATTTCTGTGTCGGTGGATTTGAATGCCCAAGATTTTCTTTGTCGGCCCCAAGTCCTTCATCGTAAACATTTTCTCAACTTCTTCTTAAGGACTACAATTCTAGATTTATTCTTGCCAACAATAAGCATAGCATACACATAAAGTAGTAAGATAATAAAATCATCATCAGAGAACTTCTGGAAGAATACACAGTGGTCTGAAGAAGTTTTCTTGTACCCTTGTTCTTCTATGACATATTAAAACTTCAGATACCATTGCCTTGGAGCTTGTTTTAATCCATACAGGCTCCTTTTCAATTTGCAGATATAATTTTCTTTTCCCTTATTTACAATACCCTCAGGTTGCTCCATATAAATCTCCTCATCTAAATCACCGTGTAGAAAAGTAGTCGTGACATCCATCTGCTTAACCTCTAAATCTATACTTGCTGCTAAGCCTAGAACCACACGAATAGAAGACATCTTCAAAACAAGGGAGAAAATTTCATCAAAATCAACTCCCTTCTTCTGGCCAAAACCTTTAACAACTAACCTCGCCTTGTATCAAGGTGCAGAGGTATGTTTATCTTGCTTTATTCTTAATATCCATTTGTTAGATAAAGTTCTCTTATCTTTCTGCAATTTTACTTACTCGTATGTGCCATTCTCATGGAGTGACTTCATCTCATCTTCCATGGCTTGAATCCACTGATATTTGTGAGTATATTTCATGGCTTCATTATAATTCCCAGGTTCTCCCATGTCAGTCAGAAGTAAATACTCATCAGGTGAAAAGCGCATGAATTTTTGCTTCTCCCTTATAGATATTCTAAGAGATGTTTCAGGAGCATTCAAAGTAGTTACCTGAAGGAATTAGTTGTTGATCAACCACAACATCATCAACTGGAGCATCCATAATATCTACACCATGATAACCATTTTGATCTTAATCAGTATCTACATTATTATCTTGGGTTCCTTCATGTGCAATCCTTAGCAATAGAAACTAGATCAATATCAATTAAGCCTCATTACTCTGAGAATCTATTTTCTCACCTTTGTCAATATCTTCAATAGTCTGGTCTTCAAAGTTATTGGATCATGACTTCTAATAAGTTTATTGTCAACTGCATTGTAAAAATGATACCCAGACTCATCTTAATCATAACCGATAAAGATAAAATGCTTAGTTTTGACATCCAATTTCTATCTCTCATCTTTAGGAACATGCACACAAGCTTTACACCCAAAAAATCTCAGGTGATCATAAGAAACATCTTTGGAAAATCAAACTCTGTCTGGGACATCACCATCCAAAGCAACAACATGGGGCAAATTGATAACATAAGCAATAATGTTAAGTGCTTTTGCCCAAAATGTAGTTGGAAGTTTAGCTTCTGAAAGCAAACACCTAACTCTCTCAACTAGAGTTCTATTCATCCTCTCTGCCAAACCATTCAATTGAGGCATCTTGGGCGGAGTTTTTTATGACGAATTTCTTGTTCCTTGCAATAGTTATCAAAGGGACCATAAAATTCACCACCATTGTTAGTGCGAATATATTTTAATATCTTCCCCTCTGTCTCTCAACTAAGGCCTGAAATTCCTTAAACACGCCTAGTGCTTGATCTTTCGATTTCAAAGGATATATCCATTGGTTACGAGAATGATTATCAATGAAGGTAACAAAGTAAAGTGCATCACCTTTTGACTTTACTTTAAAAGGACCACACAAATCAGAGTGTACTAGCTCTAATAAATTGGACTTTCTTGAAGGAGGATAACTATGAAAGGAAACTCTTTTATATTTGCCAGCTAAACAGTGGATACACCTTTTTAGCTTTGCTTGTTTCACTCCAGAAAGCAAACTTTTCTTAGCCAAACACGTAATCCCCCTCTCGCTCATATGATTAGATCTTCTGTGCCACAATTCTGATAAAGTGTTACTTTTTACCAGATTTATGAAGTTATTATGAATAGAGCCCTGTGTCACATATAAATGACCAGACTTGACTCCCCGTGACACTACTAGTGATCCCTTGGTGGTCTTCCTTAGGCCATTAAAGAGGGCATTATGGTAACCTTTATTGTCTAATCTTCCTGTAGATATCAAATCGAAAGGAAAGTCTGGAGCATGCTTGACATCTTGAAGAACTAACGCTGAACCATTATTAATTTTCAAACAAACTGTGCCAACACTAAACACCTTAACGTCACTGGCATTGCCCATATTTACCAATCCAAAATCAACATGAGTATAAGATGAGAAAAAATCTTTTCTTGGTGTTGTCACACCTCCATTTTCTACCCCGAAAGCGTATATAAGGGAGTTTTTTTTTCAATTTAAGTGACAATCGAAACGGGATTATTTATATTAAAATCAGAGTCTCAAGTCAGCGGTTTAAAATCCCAATTCGAGGAAGTTGGATTTTATTTATGGTATGCGAACACAGAAATTTGGGTAAGGAATTCTGTTAACCCGGGAGAAGGTGTTAGGTATTTTCGGAATCTGTGATTTTAGAACGGTCGCTTTGATCATACTTGGCTTAATCAAATTGTCTAATTACTTATTTTAGAACCTATGTGTATTTGCCTTTTTTAATTAAGAAATTATCTTGAAACAGGTCACAGGCACGTGTACCCATTTGTTTAGCACGTCAAAAATTATGTCACGCGAACGTGTCCACAATTAGTAATGCTTTATTATTATTAAGAAAGATTAGTCAAAGTTGCGCGAATGCATACTCCGATTTTATTTTTAAAATCATAACCATGTCACGCGAACATTGCACAACCAAGATGATATATTAAATGTGCCTAAATCAAGACTACGAATATTCATCCTTTAAAACTAAGCCTGGAATTTAACGTACAACTGCTGATTTGTACATAACTAAAGTGAGAAACACAGCCTTTACTTATCTAAAAAATATGGGTTAATACTAAGCCTGAAATTGTTTAACTGAAATTCTGGGCTCAAAATGGAGACCAGGGGTGAGGTCAAAGGCAACCGGTCAAACAGCTTCAAGTAGGCCAAATGTCAGGCCCAACTCTGCATAATTCTGCCTTTATTGTTAGAAGCTCATGATTATTATACTTGAACAGAAATTTTAAGACAAAACCTGAAGCTAATTAAGTAAGCATGGAGTATTCTAATCATTTTATGGTGAGGTGGGCCTGCAGAAGGCCCAAAAGGCTATTTGATCATAATTCTTAAAAATGCTAGCATGACTTGGGCCTTGAAATTTTAACTCAGCATGCGAGACAAAGGTCCAGGACCACTCCAAAGGTGATCCTAACCAGACCACTCGTCTAGGCCCACTTTTGGCCCAATTAGTTACTGAAACCCCTTGGCCTTCTGAATATGCTTAATAGCAATTACATAAATTCTGAGAATTTAAAATTGCCTAACAGTATCCAAATGTAACTAAATTAAGCTATACAAAATAGATAATTGAAAATAAACTTATACAATTGTAATCATTCAGTAATCTTGAGGTCTAAATAACTATTAATGACAAGCTTCATAAGATATCTCATTCTTCCGCTAAGGCAACGTACTTCGACCAAGGAAATTTGTGATTCAAAATAATGCTTGTATTTGCAAGGATAGCTATAGAGTTATCTTACAAATCTGCATCTGACTCGGCATCATGACAAATAAATGGAACAAACAGTTAGTGTAATTATAACTCTTTATGGTTTCAACACACAAAGAAAAATTAAAGAACAAAAATGTCAAGATTCCTTTCAATACTATCTCACAAACTTGATTTGTTAGCTTGTCATGTCAAGAAACAGAGGTCAAACAACCTTTAAACCAAAACCAAATATTAATTCATGCTTGCAAGTTTATATTGTTAATATTAAACAAAACTCTTTTCACCATTCAAACTACTTACAAATTTGAACAAGAATAGAATAATCTTACCAGAAACTAAACATACTAGTATTTAGTAATCAAACAACAAGTATAACATGGAGCACATCATCTTTTCATTACATTGAATCAACATGAAATAAAGTAAGTAGAGTTTACATACTAAATGTAGAAATAACAGCAAAAAAGGCTAAGTAATGTAAACCCAAGACAGAATTGTACTTCTAAATACAATAGCACAACTTCAATGTCAAACCATCATTTAACTCTAGATAACCAAAAGTTTCCCAGAATTTTTTTTATAACTTTTTTTTTTGAAAACAAATCAGAATCAAGAGCTGACAATGAAAATCTTAGAGCTGGAATTTTTGGGATCTTTTTAGGGTTCAGAAATCTCATTTTCAGAGTGAAAGAAAGGTCTATATATAGCCCCTAAAGGGTGCCATATGCCGAAAAGGATCACGGAATTATTCCTTCAGCTCCAAGGAATCTTTCTAACCAATTTGGACTGCTGGCTGCCCCTCATTGGTTTATGCATATTGTGCTAACCAAACGAGTAACACTCATTTTTGGCTTAAACCATTTTGGAAGCTCCAATTTAGGGTTTTCATGCCACCATATCTGAAATTGATGGGATTCAGGTGTGATTTGGGTGAAAGTGTTTGGGGATTTAGAAAGAGGAGAGGACATGGTTGCCTGGTAAAAAATTAGGAAAGTATGGAGCACCGGATTCATTTTTGGACAGCTTATATCAATTGAACGGTCAGTTCCGAGACGTTCGATCACAATGATCCAACAGTTGTGATGGAGCGAACAAAAACGGGGTTGTTTGGTTTGGGGGGGGGGGGGGGTCTGGACCGGGTAACTTATTTTTGGGCTGGGTCTGGGGCTGACTTGTGTATAAATTGGCCCAATTTTAAAGCTAAACTAAGCCTTTTTCCAATTTTTTTTTCTTTTTGTTTTCTTTTTATTTCTTTAAT
Source organism: Nicotiana glauca (assembly GCA_026770625.1). Classification (NCBI taxonomy): domain Eukaryota; kingdom Viridiplantae; phylum Streptophyta; class Magnoliopsida; order Solanales; family Solanaceae; genus Nicotiana; species Nicotiana glauca. Next base: position 59,693 of record MU757020.1, read on the forward strand.
TAATAATCCTAAATTAAATTTTTAAATTAATTTAAATTGTAAAGTTTAAGCTAATTATCTAATTATACTATTTATAAAAATTAGTTGATCCTAGATTCAAAGATAAAAATCACTAATCTAAAATTAAAAGCTAAAATGTAAAAGTGAATCGATTTTGTGATTTTTATCTTAATAAAATAATTAACTAACTAATTAATCCTAGAAATATGAAAACAAGATCTCAATGAAATGCGTGCTATTTTTGGTATTTTTTATTATTTTAATAAAAGTTAATATGCACAGAAATGCAAATAATTAACAAAAAATCTATAACATTGCAAATAATTAGAAAAAATCTATTTCTTTAATTTGTAGGAGTATTTCACATAGGGAAAAAATAACGTGCTCACAGGTGTGACATGTGAGGTAGCTCCAGAATCTACTATTCGGCTCGTCTCATGGGATACCAAATTGATAACGTTTTCATCACAATTAAAAAGAAGGTTATCTCCAACAATAGCAACAATATTATTCTCATTATTTTTAGCTTTCTTTCCTTCTCCAATATCTTGATTCAACTTTTGGAAAAACCTTTTGATATATTCTTTCTTGCCACAGTGGTTGCATGTAATATTATAGTATTGGACCTTGACTTACTTCTGCTTTTACCTTTATTCCGCGAGCCTATTATTCTATCTCTCCCCCAGTCTTCTATGACCAAGATGTCCGCTTGTGATGATAAACCCTGAGATTTTTTCCTTACTTCCTCGTTCAACACACCACTCTTAGCATATTCCATGGTAACCTTACCTCCAGGAGCTGAATTTGTCATAGATATACGAAGAGTTCCCCAAGAGCCTGGAAGAGTATTAAGAAGCCAAAGTCCTTGTATCTCATCATCAAAATTAACTCCCATTCCAGACAGCTAATCAAGGACACCCTGAAAATTATTTATGAGATCAAGGATAGGGCTGCCTTCCTTGTATTTAAAGGTCATCAATTGCTTTAGCAGGAACAACATGTTATTCCTAATTTTTGAAGCATAAAGAGTCTATAGCCTTTCCCATTATGATCTTGCATGTGTCTCATTCACAATATGGTTGCAAATATTATCTTCAACCCATTGTCGTATATATCCACATACTTGTTGGTGCTCGAAATCCCAATCTTCATTAGATATACTCTCGGATTTATGAGCTAAAAAAATGGGTAGATGCATCTTCTCACGAACAACAAATCTTTTAACTTGCTTCTCCAAACATTATATATTTTCCCATTTAAACATACCATCTTGCTCATATTCGCCTCCATTCCGTAATAATCTGGATAGATAACCAAGCTTACGAGAAGACTTGTTGGGATCAAAATAATCAGGTGTTATGTGGAAGCCAAAAACGCAAACCTTTAACAACAATAAATCAGAAAAGAAAAGAGAAATATACCAAAAGAGACACAAATATTTAACGTGGTTCGATCAATTGACCTAAGTCCATGGCGGAGATGAGCAATCCATTAAATAAAAGGAAGTACAAAATATTGAGAGAACAACATCACTAAGAGGCAAATGCAAGTGACACACTAATCCCATAGATTTCCCTCCATAAACACGACTCTCAAACCCAATATGACTACATAGTGGATGCTACTGAATGAGAAGGAAGGATCCTCAATTTATAGAAGTCTAAACCTTTTCTTACAAGAAAATGGACTAGCCAAAGATGGGAGACTTAAGATTAGAATAGGAAAACCCAATTGTGGTAAATATTTTATTTTTTCCTTCAAGAGATAGAAAAACAAATTATAGTAAGAAAATCTGGACAAACACCTAACAATTCTCCACCTTGGCCTAAATTTTCTGACAAAATAAACTTGATTCACTTTCTTCACACATCCTTCAACAGGTCACATCTCCAAATCTCCACCACAAAGTTTGTCTCAACGCACATAACAGACCAGTCAAATTTCTCAGACAATAATCATGATTATCGTCAAAGATATTGCGGCTAGAACTGAACCTGTCTTGAACCTTGCTCTGATATCACTTGTTAGGATCGAAATAATCAGCTGTCATGTGGAAGATAGCAACGCAAACCTTGAAAGATGATAAATTAGACAAGAAAAGAGAAATATACCAAAAGAGACACTAACATTTAACATGGTTCGGTCAACTTACCTACGTCCACGGCGGGGATAAGCAATCTACTATATAAAAGAGAATACAAAATGTCAAGAGAACAATTTCACGAAGAGGCAAACACAAGTGATACACTAACACTTGTCCCGTAGAGTTCTCCCCATAAACACGATTCTCAAACCCCATATGACTACATTGTGGATGCTACTGAATGAGAAGGAAGGATCCTCAATTTATAAAAATTCAAACCTTTTCCTACAAGAAAAGCGACTAGCCAAAGATGGGACATTTAAGTTTCCTTCTAAGAATAGGATAACCTAATAATGGTAAATATGTTGTCCTTTCCTTCAACAGATAGGAAAATGAATTATAGTAAGAAAATTTGGACAAAAACCTAACAATCCTCTACCTTGGCTTGAATTTTGTGAAAAAATAAACTTGATCCACCGTCTTCACATAGCCTTCAACAGGTCGCATCTCCAAATCTCCACCACAAAGTTTGTCTCAACGCATATAGACACTTGCCAAATTTCTCAGACGAAAATCATGATTATCGTCAAATATGTTGCGGCTAGAACTGTACTGGCTAAGATGAATTTGTCTTGAACCTCGCTCTGATACCACTTATTAGGATCGAAATAATTAGGTCTCATGTGAAATCTACCAACGCAAACCTTGAACGAGGATAACTCAAATAAGAAAAGAGAAATATATATACCAAAAGAGACAAATATTTAACGTGGTTCGGTCAACTTACCTACGCCCACAACGGGGATGAGCAATCCACTATATAAAAGAGAAGACAAAATGTCAAGAGAACAACCTCACAAAGAGGAAAACACAAGTGACACACTAACACTTGTCCCGTAAAGTTCTCCCCATAAACACGACTCTCAAATCCCATATGACTACATTGTGGATGCTACTGAATGAGAAGGAAAGATCCTCAATTTATAAAAGTCCAAACCTTTTCCTACAAGAAAAGAGATTATCCAAAGATGGGAGATTTAAGTTTCCTTCTAAGAGTAGGAAAATCCAATTATGGTAAATATGTTGTTCTTTCCTTCAAGAGAAAAAAAACAAATTATAGTAAGAAAATTTGGACTAACACCTAATACAATAGTGCATTCAGCGTCGATCGAGTATTTTGACATGGATATAGGGAGCTGGTGGTGTCAACATTTTAACATAATGTTAATTCAAAGTTCAGGGATCATTTCCTGGACTTTGAACTTCGCTTTACAAACTCTAGGAACAAATCATAGGGTTTGAACTAATATATATTTGAAGTCCACGAACGTAAAGTCCCGTAGTTGTTCCTGGAGCTTTTTCATATTTTATGTAGGAATATTTTGTTCTAATTTAATTTTGCATTAAAGAATAACTATTTTCTCATACTGACTAAACTCCAATAGACGGCCCAAAAAGTAACTACACCAACTATTTTTTTTCTTTACCGTACATGGGTCAAACTTGCTTAATGATACTTGTTCTACCCCAGGTTGACGAGAAAGGTGGATCCGAGTCTAAAAGTTCATGAAGTCCGACATTTAAAGGTCATAATATTATGAGGTTAAAGTTCAAATTAGTTAAACTTTTGGTGAATTTCCAATATGTATATATGGTTCTGTATACGAGTAAAACCGGGGTAAATATACCTCGATTTCCTAGTGGGTCAAATGAATCCATGACATGACTACATGGGATTGGATTTGGAGCTAGAGACCTGTCATACTAAGGCTCGAACGGAGTGCCCGATAAGACAACACTTCCCCGAATCCGAAATGAGCCCCGAGACCTCGAAAAATATGACAACGGTTGCACACGATTAATAGAGGGTGATGATATATGCATCCCACCGGGTATCACGGCGCAGCTCGCGGCCAATATCGGTAGTGATCATTAATTGACGAGAAAGAAGACTTATACCTTTTTGAGAATTGTACTGGGGATTAAACTCTCGTACTAATAAATGGATAGTTTTTTTATTTAGGAGCACATTGTGACACGCATACCAAGGCAATACAAACTTACTTTTCTGCTCTTCAACTATTGAAAAATCTCTACTTTTTTGTTGATCTTTATTCTTAATTGGCCTCAAGCCCAAGACTCGACCGAGTGCGGAAACTATTTCTTAATCCAGGTTCAAGCTAGGCCATAATGTTTCAACTAGTTTGATTGTTTATAATATCTTTAGATCATTTACCTAACATTCTTGATTACTTGTGTTAAAACTATCCACAATATCCTTAAAATCGCGTATAAATTCAATTGTTATCCATTTTAAGGGTAACTAGTTTGGAAACCACCATGGAGCTAAGGATAATAGAGGAGGTTTGATATAAATTTCCATAACACACTCTATTTTACGCTTATTCTTTAAGGTTTTACTTTCAGGTCAGCTTGAAAATGTCAAACTCTCAGTTTGCTCATTGCTAGTTTGTGCCTAGCAATGAGGTGCCCCATGCTGATTCCAATGGAGCCCCAGTTGCTGATCCAATCGAGGCCAATTCATAGGTTTCTATAGACGCCCACCTGCCAACTAACCCCAAAAACAACATTTGTGGAGGCCCTCGACCAATGGCTTGAGAAACGCCCGAAGGCGAAGGTGATGAGATAAGCCTACGACTAACCTTTGAAATGCTACGGGCTCATCAAGCAACAATAGTAAAGCTATAGAATTAAGGCCACCCTCCCAGTAGGATAGAGCCCCAGCGGTCCCAGAAGAACACCCGAAGAAACAAGCAGACCACCGAGAGGTCAGGTGAAGGTAAGCCCAGGGCCAACCCCGAAATAATAAAAATGCTTGAGGCATTGACAAAGCGGGTTGAATCAGGTGAGAAGAAAATTGAGGCATATGACTAAAAAGGTGGAGACATATAACTCTAGGGTCGATCAAATACTAGGAGCACCCCCGATATTAAAGGGACTAGATTTCAAGAAGTTTATCCAAAAGATTTCCCTCCAAGCGCTGCACTGAAACCGATCCCAAAGAGGTTTTGTATGCCCGATATTCCTAAGTATAATGGAACCACATATGACATCTTATACCTGTGCCATCAAGGGGAACAACTTGGAAGATGACGAAACAGAGTTGGTGTTGCTAAAGAAGTTTGGGGAAAATCTTTCAAAAGGCTCAATGATATGGTATCACAACTTACTCCCAAATTATATTGATTCGTTTGCTATGCTTGAAGATACCTTTGTGAAGGCTCACGCTGGGGCTATTAAAGTCGAGACCAGGAAGTCAGACCTTTTCAAAGTCAAACAAAGAGATAACGAAATGCTTAGGGAGTTCATGTCGAGGTTTCAGATGGAACGAATGTATCTATCCCCGGCTGCCAATGATTAAGTCTTTCAAGAATTTACTCAAGGACTTCAACCTTGAAGCTCCTTGGATTAGCGGTAGCTAAAACAAAATTTGGTGGAGTATCCGGTGGTAACTTGGCCCGACATACACAATAGATACCAATCAAAAATCAGAGTCGGGGACGACCAACTCGGGGCCTCTTCTGGGTCCATTTTTCGTGTTACAGCCGACGAGAGGTCTAAGAAAGTCGTCGATCATGAACCAAAATCGATACGAGAATGGTATCTGTGAGCACGTGATTTTTGTCTCACATGAATTACTCCCACAAAATCGAAACAAAAATATTTGTTTTATTGTGTGCAATTTTGTGAATTTTCGTGGAATTTTCTGTCATTATTTGCATTTGTCCTTGCACATTTATTTGTTAAATTAATAAAAAATATAAAAATATGTTGCAATTGAATTTAGGATTTAATTAAATATTTTGGAACTAATTAATAACTAAGTGTTTTACAAAAATGTAAAATCATAAAAAATAACGTACTTTGCATTTAAGTGTTTAATGTCAAAATTGTGTGATTTTCTTTTAACTTGGTATTTAATTATTTGTGATAATTATTATTTAGAATTAATTAGTATTTTAGGATAATTGGATCAAGAATTAATTTAGGTTTGTATTTTATTTTAATTAGAAGTTTAGAAAATAAAGAAAAAGAAAAAAAAATTGGAGGAAGTCGGAATTGGTCCAAACACCCCAAAGCCCAAACGAAACCCACCCTAAACCGTCAAATATCAGCCCAAACCAGCCCAAACCCGTTCACTAAATCCATTCCGTCCCCAACCAAAGCAAATGACATCGTTTGGAAGATTGTTGATCAGGACCGTCGATCTCATCTGATCTAACGGTCCATAGCCTCGCCCATTACCCGAACCTGTCTCCCCTACCCGATCCAGCCTCACCCCAACCTCAACGACGCCATTTTTAAAACCTTTTGATCAGGGTCGTTTATTCCATTCAATCCAACGGCTCATGATCAATCCCTCATTTAAATTACCCAACCCCTTTACCCCTACCCAAACCAGAAACCCCCCCCCCCCCCCCCCC
>MU757020.1:69119-91844 GCA_026770625.1 Nicotiana glauca
ATTTCCTTTCCCCTCTCCAGAGACCCCTCCCTTACACCGCCGCTGATCGCCCGTCGAAAATCGCCCATGGCGGCGATCAGCCACCAATCGCCACCAAAAATACACCCCTGATTCCTCTCCACCTCCCCAACTCCAATCCATCACTAATTTTCCTCGAATCCCAGCCCAGCTTCTCAAATATTCAAAACCTTAATAGCTTATCCACCGTGTTCGTGGCACCATCTCCGATGACCTCCAAAAATACACCACAGAACCACCTCGCCTTCCTCTTCTCAAATATCTAACCAGCTTCCTTCGAATACCCATAGAGCCCTTCGAATATCAACTCGAAGGGATGAATCCTAGCGCCGCCCCAAGATTCTACGGTGGCAGCGTCGCCTCCAAATCATCCCAAATAAATACCTCATGATCCCCTCACCCTCCTCTACCACAAACCATAACCTGTTGCCCTCGAACATGGCTATAAACCTTCGAATATCAAATCTAGGATTCAACCCCTAAATAGCCATAGCAAGTCTGTTCATGCAAAAACGTTTCTCAAGATTTGTTAGAACGGAAGGCCTGATCGATCCTCAAATAATGTTGCCCGCCTGTTCCCAGCAAAGAACGAGTGGATAACATTATTTGGGGATTTTATTAGAATGTCAAGGGCAATTCCAAGTTTACGATAGTGAATTTTCTTTTCCTTATGAATATTCTTCTATCATTTTTTTATCCTCTTTTCCTCTTCTCCTAGGACAGTTCTTGGTCTGAGTGTTTGAAGAATTTCGAACTCAATTTTATTTTTCGTTTATATCAATTTAAGGATCACTTTGTTTAGCTTTTCAATTGTTGATTGTTAAATCTTAGTTACTGGTCAAATTGGTGTCTTCTTACTTGTAAATTATGGCGTAATTTTGTTAATTGTCCTAAATGGATTCATGTTAGTTTGTCAATAATTTTTTTTGTAAACCTTAGGGATAGTCTTGAAAATGTTGCTCGTCTTATGATTTGTTGTAGAAATACTAGATTTGATTTAGGTTAATTTTTAGAGTTTGAAAAGCCCTGATGGGATTTTGATTAAATAACCCGGATTTGATTTGAATTGGATTTATCTAGACCCATTAATTTGGGTTAATTGAACCCGGAATTTACCTAATTTCAGGGGTAAATAAGAGGGGATTAAAAGGTAGTCAAAGATTATTTAATAAAAGTGATTAATTAAAAGGCATTAAGATTAGTGGATAATTAAGAATTGGGAGATAATTAGTAATGGGAACTGCACTAATGCTGTCTCTAGGAGCTAAAATAGGCACTAATGATTAAATAAAAGGCACTAGAGTAATGGGGTAATAGAAAATTAAAAGATAAGAGTGATAGTGAGAAGTGCACTAATTATATGCCTATTAAAAGACTGGAAATCAGAATCAAGGAGGAGACTTTAGACACACACACAGAGAGGGAATATATGAGAATACACAAGTGAGAATCTGAGAGAGCTTAAGAACATAAGAGAGAGTCCAAAGAGAAAAATGAGAAGAGAGCTGAACATTTTGAAAGTACTGAAAAGAACAGAGAAACAAAAATCAGAAAGATACAGGAAATTTTACTGTTTCATTGAATTAGAGTTATTTTCTGATTCTTTTCAAATTCTCAAAATAATAATTCATCACTATGGAATTTGAAATGGATTAAGTGTTGGTTTGGAACTGTTTGGATTTCTCATGCTATTTTCTCTGATTTTCCCAAGTTGTTTCACTGTTTCATTGACAAATTCTGGGGCTGTTTGTGCATATTGTTACTGCTTGGCTGACCTTCTTCCTCTTTTGCTCCTATTCCAATTTTCAGGTACTTCTTAGACTCTTACGAATGTGTGAAATACAGGTTTGAAGTCATGTAATCAATTGGATATTTCAAAGATGATTATCAGTTCTTTTAACTTAATGTTAGCTGTGTTTTTTTAGAAATCCCTGTATTAACTTGGTATATTTATGGTTTACTGCCAGGGGCTGCTTTTATTCTCTTTTAAATTTATCGGGTGTAATGATCCTGCTATTAAAAGATCATGGTGTCTATGAACTGTGATAAGACTCTTAGCTATATATTAACTTTGTATTGTTATAGACAAACTGTTTCAGGTTAAATTCTGCTAAGTGTTAATATCATTAAAAGATAGTTTGTATGCAATAGAGGCTAGACCAATTTATGATAGTTTGAGATTAGTCATTGTATATGCATGAAGTTTGTAGTCTATTTGTATGAGGTTTGGTATATTAAATGGGGAATCTCAAATTCATGCTCATGTGATAATTTACTATAACCAAGGAGTAGGTTCATTGTTATAAATCTATTATTTTTAAAATAGTGATTGATCTTGATTTGGGGCATATGAAAGGTAGTCTATTGAAATGGCTCCTTTGGGCCTGTTTTCGTTCTTATTGCCTAGGCCCAATTCTTTGGTTTAAAGGGAAGGATCTCCTTTGGCAAGCATCAATGTGGAATGGACATTTAATTCAATAATGGGTCTCACGATATGCCAGGCCCAATTTCTGAAACTAAAAATATAATATACTTCACTTAGTTTTAATTTTATGGTTAAGTTGAGCATTTTTTTAGAAATAAATACAGTTCATTTGGTCTTGTTTCATTATCGGATCCGTGTAGACAATTGGAGACGATCCATATTAGACAATGCAAAATAATTAGGGCCATCGCAAATTAATATAGAAATAAGTAGAATAATTCGAAGAGCGCCATGCCAAACAAAGTGATAATTGCATACCCCCCATTTAGTTAGTTTTTAATTCAACCTTAGAATTCGAGGTGTGCCGTTTAGCAAATTCCATGGCCCTTTAAAAAATGCAAACGCGTAGTTATTTTAGGCACGTATTTAATAATCTGCTTTCTTAAACTCGAGTGCACATTTATGTGATCCAAATCCAAATCTCAACGATGTTAAAATATGTCAAAAACTACGGGTGCATTTATGTGACGTGGTTCAAGATGCATTTTAACAACGTTGAAATTTTTCTTTTAAAAAAAATAATAAAATAAAAGCGGTTAAAGTTTAAAATTTGCACATAGGTTCATAATTGTTTAAAAAATTAGATAATTCAAGCCGAATATGATAGTTGAGCGACCGTGCTAAAACCATGGAACTCTGGAATATCTAACACCTTCTCTCGGTTAACAGAATTCCTTACTCGTATTTCTGGTTCGCGGACTGTTAAACAGAGTCATTTTTTTCCTCGATTCGAGATTCAACCGATGACTTGGGACACCATAAATCTCCCAAGTGGCGACTTTAAATCTTTTAATTAATGAATCCCGTTTCGATTGTCACTTCAAGTTGGAAATAACTCCTTATTATATCCTTCCGTGGGTGTAGTAGGTAAAGAGGAGGTGTGACAGCTCTGGCAACTCCGCTGGGGACAAGAACCCAGAATTTCGGTTCAGGGTTCAAGAATTCGAGCTTGGAATAATTGTTGTGTTTGGCTTTATTTATTATCTAATTTTTATTACATCTTTGGGCTTAAATGTGCTGAATTTGGCTTTTTACTACTTTTATATTATCTGAACTGTATATATAAACTGCTACGAAACCCTTCTCTTCTCCCTCCTGAGGAGTGCACGCTGGTTGTGACTTCTTTCTGTTAGTGTCATATTCCAAATAGGATGAGGCTCGGACAAGTTGCAAAGCCTGAGGATCTTTTGGTTACCGGTACGCAGCACCCCCTCGGCTCGAGTTGTCCGCTTGAGTAAGCCAGGTCTAAAACAATGCACCTAGGTTTTAAACCTAATATAACAAAGCCTCATGTCGGATCCCTAGTAGGAACGTTTGTTTGCATCATGTGCATTTTGACTTTGGAGACTCAACACAGGGGTTGGGTCTGTCTAGGACAGGTGTACCTAAAATGAAAAAGATCATCCTGATGCATCATACGCGCTATTTGTGCATTTATTTGCTTCAGACTTGCATGTTGACCGGCTTTTGAATATTGAAAAAAATTAAAAAATAAGAAAAAAAAGGGGAAGAAGAGAGAAATAACGATGTAGAGGGTTGAGAGAGTTAAGCACCTGTTTTAAAAATACCAACGTACAAATAGTGTCAAAACTCTGCCGAATTTTTTTTATTAAAAAAAAAAGGGAAAAAATGTTTTATTTTTAGTTCGTTTTTATTTGCCAAATAAAATAAAATAAAAAGGGGAAAATAAAAAATAATTTTGTTTTCAAAAAATAGCTTGTTCTATTTTCAAATGAAAAAGAGAAAAATATCTTTGTTTTCAAAAATAGTTTGTTTTATTTGGTAGAACCACGTAAGTTTGACTCTCACCGGATGTGGGATACGTAGGCAACCTATATCGGGTTCAACTATATGTTTTGGAAAATAGGGGTAAATAAATGTCGTTGTTTTACCATAAATTAAGGTGAGGTTATTCTTGTCAAAAATGGCCAAAAAGGCTGCTTTTGCGAGAACAACAAACTTTGGTCATTGTTTATCAAAATTTTGGACGTTTTAGCCAACACAGCCTCAAAATCTTCGTCCTCGAAGTGCTGAAAGGTCGTGTTTGCAAAATCAGGTTTTATTTTATTTTTGAAAAAGGTGTGTTAATTTTAATTTTTTTTTCTTGGAGTCAAATAAGTCTTAATTCTACCTAATTGTCCTAAATAAACATGCAGAATGAGCATGAGGCCAAGTTTGCCGGTAACAATTAGGAACCAGATCCCTTTGCAGTTGCGTCTATGGTGGGAGGATATGGAAAATCGGAGCAAGATAAGGTCAAACTACATTTGGGAGGTCTCACTGGTTTGTTAAAAATCAGACCTAGATGTGATATCATAAAGTCTCTGGTTACGTTTTGGGACTCACTCATTAAAATATTTCATTTCTCGAATTTCGAGCTCACCCCAACTTTGGAGGAGATAGCAGGTTATATGGACATCACTCAAGGTCTGAGGCACAAATATCTGATTGCTCCAAGGGCCGTTAATTCGCACAAATTTATGGATTTGCTAAAAATAAGTAAGGAAGTCCCATATTCTGAATTAGATGGTGGTTTTTCCACTCTACATTTCATATATCAGAAATACGGGTGGGGGGTACGACGATCCATAAAGCGGAGTTTGTAGTAAAGGGAATCAGACGAAATGGGATGAATATAGGCGTTTCGCCTTCATGGTGGCATTCTTAGGCATCGTGGTGTTTCCCCGGAAAGACGGGAATATTGATTTGAGGGCGGCTGGAGTCGTCAAGGTCCTAATTACCAATACCAAAAGCACTCTTGCCCCTATGATAGTATCCGAGATATACCGAACTCTCACAACTTGCAAAGCTGGGGCAGATTTCTTCGAGGGGTGTAATTTGCTTTTATAAATGTGGATGATCGAGCACTTGTGTCATCGCCCTCGGTATATGAGTTATGGATTTACAGATAAGAGCCGCATTGAAGAGTTCAACATGAGGATTAGGGGATTTAGATTGCCAGAAGGGTTTGGAGACTGGGTATCCCACCTCCATGCCATCACTGCGATGCAAATAAATTGGGTGTTGGGTTGGCTTCCTATTGAGGAAATTGTGTATATGCCCGCCATTGGGCCTTATTTCCTCCTAATGGGACTCCGAGGTGTTGAGCCTTATGCTCCCCACCGGGTGATGAGACAATTAGGAAGATGTCAGGTAATACATCTAGATGAAGATCTCAGTACTCATGCAGTCGAGATCAACCCCGACGACTAATTTCATGATGAAACAGTTAGTTCTATTTGGAACGAGTGACAGTATTTGATGGCAAGCACTCGAGTACGTGACCTATCTGGAGGCAAAGTCTCACCCGCCTATCTCACTTGGTACAGAAAAAAGAACATTACAAGGGGCGAACCAGAGCAACCAACCAAAAACCTCACATTCAGGAATTCGTTGAGGCATCACAAGAACAGTGGGACTGGTTGGTTAAAGAACGCGAGTACAGGGCCATAATAGGCAAACTAGAGAAACGGGCCATGGATCTTCAGTTTGAAAAGGATGTTCAAGTCGCTGCAGATGAGGGGGAAAAGAAGAAGTTGATCCAAGAAAATGAGGCCCTTAAATCTCGTATATGAAAGATGAGAATATATATCAGAAACCCAGAAAGAAGTCGCGCTGACCAAAAACTCATAAATGAATTGAAAAGGAAAGCCCTTGAATGCCAAGAGGGCTTGGAAAGGTTTGAAGCTAGCTTGGCAAGGGTCCGAGCCAGATGGACAAAGGGCGCAACAGAACGAGCACTTCATATGCAGCATATGAAGAGGGACTATGAGGGGAGCGTCACTATCCTAAGAGAAAAAATAGGCAATCTTTAAGATAGGATATTTAGGCAAGCTAGAGATTTAAGAGTAGATAAGAAACACTGCAATGACCTGATGACGCAGATGGAGGAACAAATGAATGAGTTTCAAGATCAACTCCTCCATAACTCTCGAATGCTGGAAGCCTGGGATCGACAGTTAGGATGACTCCTGCAGGAGAAAAACATGATTAGAGAAGAGGTCGCAAACATTGCACACTACATTATGGCAAAATGCCGAGCGTGCGAGAACATGACCCGTACCATCTTTTTTGCGGCAGTGATGACATTCGTCCGGTAAATAATGAGCAATCTGGAAAGGCTTCAAAGGGATCTCGCGCCAAGGCCCGCAGCAAGGCCGAATGATGCCTCGTGGGTCCCAGGAAATTTTAAAGCATTAGTGTATTCTTAATCTTTGTCTTGAGTCTTTATTGTTAAACTTTGTAAGTCTGTTAGTCAGTCCTTTAAGTTTTGTTTTGTTCGTCTTTAAAGTTTGTAAACTTTTTTCAAATGGCTTAATAAAAGAAGTTGTTTGTGTGGAAAATATTTTACTACGTACTTATCAGCTAGAACTACGCACGGTCTGATTCATGCAGGGTCATGATACGTAGACAATCTCCATAATATTCGACCACAACTAAAAAAAAGGGGAGTGTATATAAAAGAAGAAAAAAAGAAAAAAAATCAAATAAAGAAAAATAAAAGGGAAATGGAACTAAAGCCGGGATGATGCAAGCAACCAAGCAAATACATAATAGAAATGGTTAACTGCTTAGGTGCATTGCATCTTTAATTTATGTTTACCTATCTGTTAAATGCCCTAATGTTAACGTGATGGTTTCATTTTGTCACATCAATCAGAAAGGTGGTTGGTTGTGGTTTCGGAAATAGTAATTCCTCTCTACAACATAAAAACCCAAAAAGTCGATGGCGGATAACAACAAAATTGGGGTAGTTGATATCAGTACCCCAAAGTGTTTGGTTGAACAAGAAACAAGTTTGGCTGATGAGGTGAGGATGTTAAGATGGCACATAACAGACATGTACCAGGCTTGGATGGTCGGGAAGACACCAATACCGCCACCACTCGGTTACTCAGATGTTGTCCCTACCCAAACTTTGGCGTCTCCCAATTACCCCAATATCTCCATCACTCTTCCTCCAAGTTCTGAGAAGCTGAAGAATATAGAACAGGCCTTAAAGAACGTGCAAGGGACGGGAGGCCAAGGCAGCATGTCTTACCAAGAGTTGTGTACACTCCCTGACGTTCGCCTGCTCGCAAGGTTTAAAGTACCAAAATTCGGTTTAAATAAGGAGTGTGAAGATCCTGTAGTCCATCTGAGGGAATATTGTAAGGAAATAAGGAATGTTGGAGAGAAAGACGATTTGCTAATGGCGTACTTCAGTAAAAGCTTGACTGGGGCAGCCTTGGAATGGTATAATCGTCAGGATATCGGTAAGTGGCATACATGGGGTGACATGGCTCAGGATTTTGTGCGACATTTTTAGAATAATACAAACATAGTCCCGGATCACTCCTCCATATATCAGATAGAAACGAAACCCAAAGAAGGTTTTTGGAAGTTTTGGCTCAGATGGAGTGAACAAGTTGCTCGGGATAATCTTCCCATGGAAAGAAAGGATGTTGTAGAGCCCCGCCAACGACAAAGTCCAGTGGTCGTCCTTGCTAAACACCCTCAGCCTCAATATCGACCCCGTGGATATCCTTTTAATTCTCCTAACCACTACTTTTCTCCACAGAACCCCCTAAATCGTACATCACTTCCCAAATATCCTGTCCATGTTGCACCACCATATGCTCCATATCCCCGAGGCTCGCGATGGTCTGCATCGTTGCCACAAATGTTTCATCCGGCGCATCAATCACCTATCCGCTGAAAATTCCAACCGAGGCCAGAATATAAAATAAAAAGACTACTGGAAAAAGAGAATGCTTTCGGAGAATCTTATGCAAGTTTGTTTGAAAAGCTAAAGCATTCTGGCCTGATTGAGCCACTCTTCGGTTGTACTCCAGACCTACATGTAAAAGGTTTTGATCCTACAATAGCATGTACCACTCTAATGTCCAAGGGCATAGCATTGAGAATTGTCGTTCTTTGAAGAATGAAATAGGAAGAATGATTCACGAAGGGGTAATTGTGATCAACGACAGTAACAAAGAGCATGCAAATCCTCTTGGGGATGTACTGACTAAAACTGATGATAATGAAGTGGGTAATGGTCTTGGAAATATTGATGCAGAAGTCAATGGCTAAGATATTGAGTTTGGTGACTGGAAAGACGCTCCATTTCTTGGTCAACCGGAGAGGAGTTTTTAGTGGCTTATTTTGTTGTCATTTCTGTTGTCCAGGTTATTTCAGGGTTGTAACTCGGATATTGTCTTGTGACTCAAACCCTTCTATCACTTCATTTTGCCTGGTTTGTTTAGTCGTTATAACTCGTTTAGTGCTGTCTCAGTTTGTTCTGAGGGTTGTACTCCAGTTTATTGTGCTTGTTTTGTTGTACAAACTCTTTTCCCACATGTCTAATGCAATTCCCTGTTTTCTGCCATTTCTAGTCATTTTTGTTTAGTTCTCTCCTCTTTATAGTTCTTTTCATGTTGGTTCTAGTGACATGATATGCGCGCATAGTTCTAGGCCTAATCTTAAAGGTTCAATCATAAAGCAATTGGAAGGATGATCGGGACACTTAAGGAAAAAAAGAACAGTTTGAGATCATTTGAAGCCCGAACCATCTGGAAATGGGGCAGATAAAACATAAAGAAACCGTAAAAGCAAGTTGGCTAAATTGACAGGGACCGTTCATGGTAATGAGAATGAGAATGTTGCCCAATGGTGTTTTTAACATATGAAGAAAGCAAATCTGTGAATATAGCTATCAAGTCTAGCACGATCAGAAGATGTTACAAATGTTTGTTTAATCACTTTGTTTGAGCTTGGCATGTTTTGAAGATTGGAATGATGAAGGCATTTTGTTCTGCTATCTAAACATTTTATCCTTTGTTACCCCTTTGAGCCTTATTTACTTTCTTTCATACCCCTCCTTTGGAATCAATAGCAAATATTAGAAACACAAGCTAAGTAAAAAAAGAAAAAAAAAAGAAAAAGAAAAGAAAAACAACAAAAACAACAAAACAACAAAAGGAGAAAAATGAAGAAAGAAAAGAAAATAAAGAAAAAGAAAAAAAAAAGAGAAATAATAAATAAGTGAAAAGGAAAACTATAACAACAAGAAAATGAGGCTGAACTACGTTTGACCTGATTCCTTTAAGGATACGTAGGCAGCCTCACGGCTTGGTCATAGTGGAACAAAAATTAGAAAGTCTCCAAGCAAGAAAACTGGGGAAGAAGTTGTGGTTGTTGCAAAGAAATATGGTTCCGAAAGTTGTAATATTGAATCCATGTTGAATTGTTTTGAGCCTTGATACCTTTTCTTTCTAACCCTATCCAAAATCCCACGTTACGGTCCAAAGAAATACCTTCTGATAAGTCTTCGAGAGATGCCAAGTCAATCAAGTAAAAGTGAATCACATCAGAGGCAACACTTCGGTCCAAACAAGAAAAATGAAAAATGAGAGAGTCTTATTGGTGAAAACCCTTACGGGCACCGTAAGGCGACGAGAGCTAAGAGAAATAATGAAAATGAGAGAGTCTCATTGATGAAAACCTTCGGGCACCTTGAGGCAACTGTAAACTGAGAGAAAAGATAAAAATGAGAGAGGCTTGATAGTAAAAACCCTTCGGGCACTACAAGTCGAATAAGGATTGTGAACCAGATTGGATATGCAGAGCATTGAAGCCCAGTTTCATGGGTAAAAGGTACGATAAGATCTGAACATCGGAATTGCTTAACAGAACATGCCGCAAGTGCATGTCACGGTCATTAGAGCTGGTATCCACGTCTGATAGGTTTCCACTTTATAGTTTTTCTTGTTATGAGTCATCTTTTTCCTTTTTCCTTTACTCTATTCCTTTTATCTTGTTCATTTCCTCTTCCTGAGTCTGTTTGGTCAGAACAAGTGAGAAATGACTTCGAAATTTGCCATCAGCTTTCCAGTTGCACGAGAGGAGATCTGGCTAACACATCAAAGTATCCTAAGTCTAGAAAGAACAACAAGCACGCTGACCTGGTAACAATAAAAATGCTTTGGGATTCGTACAAAATACCAAGGTTTGATCCATATCAATTCATGGACAATACAACAGAAGGAGGGCCAGGGTGAATAAATCAAAGGTATATTTTATGATAAGATGGACAAAAAATGTTGGACCGGTAAAAGCAAGATATTCCAAGCAAAAATCGAAGGTTATAGACCTCAAGGCCAAGGCCAATAGTTTAAATCAGGAAAGAGCGACATGCGTGCTAAAGTGGGTAACACGCAATATGCTTGGGGGTCAGATGAAACACAAGGTTTGGGCAGATGTCGGTCCAGGGGCAATACAACATATATTGGATTAAAAGAGAGGTATTTCTTGGTTTAAACATAAAGGAAGTGCTTAGTCAAGGAACTAGCGAGGTCTTCGAATGGAAATCAGTCGCCATGTCAATAAAGGAGCAACAGACCTCAAGGCCAAGGCCAGTAAACAAGTTAAGAAAGAGAAGCATATATACAGAGTGGGGAAAATGTACGTGATTCAGGATTCATGTGAGACACAAAAGGTCGAGAAGATGCCAGTTCATGAGAAATGCAACAAACAGAGGATATTGGGTCCAAACAAAGAAACGACATTTAAGGGATATGGATGATATAGAAAGTGGTTAGTCAATAAACAAGCAAGATATCGAGTAGAAATCAGCTGTCATGGGAAATATATGGAGTCAGATAAGAAGACTAGAAGTAAAAGTTGGGAAGTTCGTGACTAAGGATTAGTCAGAAGGTCGGAAGTTTTCAACCAAGTTTAAGGTAGTCGGACGAAACGGAGTTCGGAAAGAAGCAAAGAAAAACCATCTCCAGCAAGAGCATCACAACCAACCACCATATTTTAAACTGGCGAGATTTTTTTGTGTGATTGAAACAGGGGTAGAAAAATCTTGGTTGTTTCGGAGGAACCCACTGTAAGGAAAGACAAACACCAAATAGAACTGGGACGACAACACAAGTTTTAAGTGAAGCAGTTTCGAAGGAAGGTAACACAAGTTTTAAGTGAAGCAGTTTCGAAGAAAGACAACACAAGTTTTAAGGGAAAGCAGTTTCGAAAGGCAACACAAGTTTTAAGGGAAGTAGTTTCGAAGGAAGATAATTCGAGTTTCAAAGGAAGACAACATAAGTTAACGGAAAGTAGTTTCGAAGGAAGAAAATTCAAGTCTCAAGGGAAAATAGTTCAAGAGGCAAGGGAAAACAATGTCAAAAGAAGGCAGTTTTTAAAGTGTTAAAGTCGGGAGCCCGCCTGAAGAACGGAGTCGTTACCTTTTTAAAGTTTTGAAGTCGGGAGCAAGGCCGAAGAACGGAGGCATTATCTTTTTAAGTTATTAAAGTCGGGAGCCCGCCCGGAGAACGGAGGAGGTATCTTTTTAAGTTGTGGAAGTCGGGAGCCCGCCCGGAGAATGGAGGCGTTACCTTTTTAAGTTGTTGAAGTCGGGAGCCCGCCTGGAGAATGGAGGCGTTACCTTTTTAAGTTGTTGAAGTCGGGAGCCCGTTCGGAGAATGGAGGCGTTACCTTTTTAAGTTATTGAAGTCGGGAGCCCGCCCCGAGAACGGAGGCGTTATCTTGTTAAAATTGTGAAGTCGGGAGCCCGCCCGGAAAACGGAGGCGTTACCTTTGTAAGTTGTTGAAGTCGGGAGCCCGCCCGGAGAACGGAGGCATTATTTTTTTAAGTTATTGAAGTCGGGAGCCCGCCTGGAGAACGGAGGTGTTACCTTTGTAAGTTTTTGAAGTCGGGAGCCCGCCCGAAGAACGGAGGCGTCATCTTTTAAGTTGTTGAAGTCGGGAACCCGCCCAGAGAACGGAGGCATTACCTTTTTAAGTTGTTGAAGTCGGGAGCCCGCCTGGAGAACGAAGGCATTATTTTTTTAAGTTATTGGAGTTGGGAGCCCGCCCGGAGAACGGAGGCGTTATCTTTTAAGTTATTGAAGTCGGGAGCCCGCCCGGAGAACAGAGGTGTATCTTTCAAGATATAGTAGTCAGGAGCCCGCCTAGAGAACAGAGGTGTACCTTTAAAGTTATTAAAGTCAGGAGCCCGCCTGGAGAACAGAGGTGTATCTTTCAAGATATAGAAGTCGGGAGCCCGCCCTGAGAACGGAGGCGTTATTTTTTTAAGATGTTGAAGTCGGGAGCCCGCCTAGAGAACGGAGGCGTTATTTTTTAAGTTATTGAAGTCGGGAGCCCGCCCGGAGAACGGAGGCATTATCTTTTAAGGTGAAGTCGGGAGCCCGCCCGGAGAACAGAGGTGTATCTTTCAAGATATAGAAGTCAGGAGCCCGCCTGGAGAACAGAGGTGTACCTTTAAAGTTATTAAAGTCAGGAGCCCGCCTGGATATTCAAGATATAGAAGTCTGGAGCCCGTCCGGAGAACGGAGGCGTTATTTTTTTTAAGACGTTGAAGTCGGGAGCCTGCCCGGAGAACGGAGGCGTTATTTTTTTAAGTTATTAAAATCGGGAGCCCGCCCGGAGAACGGAGGCGTTATCTTTTAAGTTATTGAAGTCGGGAAAGCCCAGAGAATAGAG
Organism: Nicotiana glauca; assembly: GCA_026770625.1. Taxonomy (NCBI): domain Eukaryota; kingdom Viridiplantae; phylum Streptophyta; class Magnoliopsida; order Solanales; family Solanaceae; genus Nicotiana; species Nicotiana glauca. Next base: position 82,108 of record MU757020.1, read on the forward strand.
GTGTATCTTTCTTTCAAGATATAGAAGTCAGGAGCCCGCCTGGAGAACAGAGGTGTACCTTTAAGGTTATTAAAGTCGGGAGCTCGCCCGGAGAACAGAGGTGTACCTTTAAGGTTATTAAAGTCGGGAGCTCGCCCGGAGAATGGAGGCGTTATCTTTTAAGTTATTAAAGTCGGGAGTCCGTCCGGAGAACAGAGGAAGACGACGATAATCAAGAGAAGACGTCCAAAAGATTCAACAACAAAACACTCGCCTGGAGAGTGGATAAATATAGTTCAAGTCAAGAAGTCGGCGCAAAACAGCAACAAAAGGATCGTTGTGAGGAAATATAAGGCGACAAGGCAACAAAGGTCGCAGAACAAGTTTGAGAATAAGATTTTGTAATTCATAGACTATAGTTTAGTCTAGCTTCTTATTTTCTTTTAGCATGGTGTACTAAGGGGGTCAGCAAGTAACAACAGCAGCAACAACAGTAAACACGGCTTCATGGTAGTCCCAGCTACCAAAACATCCCGAACTACATTGATCTGATTCCTTTTTAGCCAACGATATGTAGGAAACCTTTGAAGCAAAGGTTCGGTCAAATATTTCAGAAAAATGCTTCACACGGAGTACTCAAACGGGCAAAAATCGCTCATGTCCACTCACTTTGTGTTTGCACGAAAACTCTTCGTGTTTACGGGGCAAAGAGGGGCAGCTGTGAGCACGTGATTTTTGCCTCACATGAATTACTCCCACAAAATCAAAACAAAAATGTTTGTTTTATTGTGTGCAATTTTGTAAATTTTTGTGGAATTTTCTGTCATTATTTGCATTTGTCCTTGCACGTTTATTTGTTAAATTAATAAAAAAAATACAAAAATATGTTGCAATTGAATTTAGGATTTAATTAAACATTTTGGAACTAATTAATAACTAAGTTTTTTACAAAAATGAAAAATCACAAAAAATAACGTACTTTGCATTTAAGTGTTTAATGTCAAAATTGTGTGATTTTCTTTTAACTAGGTGTTTCATTGTTTGTGATAGTTATTATTTAGAATTAATTAGTATTTTAGGATAATTGGATCAGAATTAATTTAGGTTTGTATTTTATTTTAATTAGAATTTTAGAAAATAAAGAAAAAGAAAAGAAATTGGAGGAAGTCGGAATTGGGCCAAACTCCCCAAAGCCCAAACGAAACCCACCCTAAACCGTCAAATATTCGCCCAAACCAGCCCAAACCCGTTCACCAAATCCAGTCCGTCCCCAACCAAAGCAAACGACGTCGTTTGGAAGATTGTTGATCAGGACCGTCGATCTCATTTGATCTAAAGGTCCATAGCCTCGCCCATTACCCGAACTCGTCTCCCCTACCCGATCCATCCTTACCCCAACCTAAATGACGCCGTTTTTAAACCCTTTTGATCGGACCCATTGATTCCATTCAATCCAACGGCTCACGATCAATCCCTCATTTAAATTACCCAACCTCTTTACCCCTATCCAAACCAGAACCCCCCCCCCCCCATTTCCTTTCCCCTCTCCAGAGACCCCTCCTTTATAGACTCCCCAATTTTAGCCGTATGCAGTACCTCACCTGGAAAAATTGGCGCTCGATTTGCTAAGTGCCTCCAGAAAGTTTAAACCTTACTTTGAATGTCACCCCATATATGTCATAATATCTTACTCGTTGAGGAACATCATGCATAAACCCGAGGTCTCAGGCCGGTTAGCTAATGTGTCATCAAAATCAGTGGGTATGATATTGAGTATCAACCTCGAACTGCCACCAAATTACACATTTTGGCGAACTTTATGGCCTAATTTATGCCGACCTTAATACCCGAAGTCGAAAGAGATTATTGTTAATCTCGTGGACTTTTTCAAGAATTTGGACCTTTACGGACGGTGCCTCGAACGCAAAGGGGTGCAGACTTGGCAGCATGTTGAAACCACATACAGGGAGTGTAATTAGGCAATCTATTAGAACTATGTAATTGATTAACAATGAGGTTAAGTATGAGGACATGCTTGCAGGTCTCAAATTAGCTAAAAGCCTCGAGGCCGAGGTGATTGAAGCCAAATGTGACTCCCTCGTCGTAGTAAATCAAGTAAATGGAACATTCGAACTGAAAGAAGAACGGATGCGGAGGTACTTGAATAAATTATAGGTAATGCTGCATCAATTCAGGGAATGGAACCCGCGGCACGTGCCCCAAGATCAAAACAATGAGGGCGATGCTCTGGCTAATTTACGGTCGGCGATCTACACCGACGAGTTTAGCTCGAGAATAGTAGTACAACTTATGAAATCGTTGATAGAAGAAGGCCACGTCGAAGTAAACTCAACATGTTTAACTTGGGATTGGAGGAACAAGTACATAGACTACTTGAAACCTGGAAAATTGCCCTCGGATCCCAAAAATCAAGAGTTCTACATACCAAGGCTACCAGATTTAGCTTGGTTAAAGGGACTTTGTTCAGAAGAACATTTGATGGCTCGCTAGCTGTATGCTTGGGCAAGGAGATACCAAATATGCCTTGAGAGAAGTTCACAAAGGCACTTGAGGGAACCATAGGGGTGTGAAATCTTTGGTTCGAAAATTAATCAGGGTTGGCGATTGCTAGACCGAAATGGAAAAGGATGCGAATGACTTTGTACGAAAATGTGACGGCTGCCAGAGACACCCACCGATGATCAATCAACCGGTGGAGCTACTCCATTCAGTCTTATCCTCATGGCCATCTATGAAATAGGGGATGGACATCATCGGTCCCCTGCTGTGGGAACCCGGTAAGGCTCAATTCATACTATTCGTGACAGGTTATTTTTCCAAATGGGTCGAAGCTCAAGCATTCGAGAAAGTCCGGGAAAAAGAAGTCATCGACTTTATTTGGGATCACATAATATGTCGATTCGGCATACCTTCCTAAATCGTTTACGACGATGGGAAATAATTCATCCACATCAAGGTAAATAAGTACTTCGAAGAACATAAGATTAAGAAGATACCATCAACACCTTACCCACCCAAGTAGAAATGGACAGGCAAAATTTACGAACAAGACCATACTCCAAAACCTGAAAAAGAGGTTGACCAATGTCAAAGAGAAATGGAAGGAGATCTTGCTAAAGTCTTATGGGCATACCATACAGCCTCGAAGTCTAGTGCCGGGGCCACCCCATTTTCATTGGTCTATGTTGCCGAAACCCTCATATTAGTCGAGGTGGGAGTGGGGCTGCCCTAGTCCGGTTGGCCGCCCAAAAATAGCGGATAGAAAGATACTACAACTGAAGAGCCAACCTCCAACACTTCAAGATCGGGGACTAGGTATTGAGAAAAGTAATATCACACACCCGGAACTCGAACGAGGGGATGCTGGGACCAAATTAGGAAGGACCGTACCAAGTTATCAGAATTACCAGTAAAGGCTCATACAAACTCGAAGCAGGAAATGGTGTGCAACTATCGAATAACTGGAGCATGACGCACTTAAGCGGTACTACTGTTAAGGTATGATCTTAAGTATTCTTTAGTCATGTTATGAATCAGACTAACACTTGCAGGCAACGGCCAAGGATGGATTTTCCTATTAGGTCTGAAAGCACGCGTAACAATCTTTTTCCCTTGAACCGGATTTTGTCCCAAAATGGGGTTTTCGACAAGGTTTTTAACGAGGAAACAGTAAAATATGCTAACTTAGATTCGAAGACTGGTCTAAAACCGGAGTCAATGGGCGTTCAATTCGTATCAACAGTATATGATCCCTCTCAAGTTCGACGTCGAATACTGGGGGCCATTACCTTCGGATTAAGGTTTTCAGCAATGGAAAATTTAGCAAGGAAAAAAGAAAATCTTGTATGCTAGAAGCTAAGGCTCGGTGGTTATGATTCATTGTAAGGGTCAAACGGTCATGTGAATCGTGCCCACATAGTCCACTTTTGCCATGACACAAGCTTTTACACATTTTCGATCATGTACTTTATACATAGAAATGAAAGAATGTTTCAGCTTGCTATTACACATTTTTTTGCCTCTTAAATTCCGGATCCTAAGAGCCCATGGGCTGCCCTTATTCAGAGACTATCGAGCCCAAGGGCTACCCCCGCTCGGGTACTGTCGCCCGAAATAGTTCGGACAACTCGTGCTACTAAATCCCAGGGAAACTAAACCTATTAGGCTATGACCGCCCTATAAATGGCTCGAGACATCCGAATCTCGTAATCACAAAGTAAGGTCTTTGTAAAAATACAAAACCTACTAAAAGGTTACCCTCGACAAAAGCATCGTCTAAAATCACTTAAGCATCTTGAAAGAACTTCCGGCCTCACCATGTTTTCAAAGCCTCGAGCAAACAAAGTTGTATCGATGTCAGGCTCTGTTCGGACTTCTGGAAAATGAACATCCTATAATTACATCTTATTATATGCTTAGACATTAGAAACATTGTAAGGTCATAAATCATTAAAAGGTGCTAAAACGTAAAGACTCGAAATTTCCAGAAAGGAAAAATTTTATATATATTCCGGAATATACTTACAAAGGCCCAATAAAAACGGCCTCAAAATAAACAAAAAATGTACATAAGATAAAAACTAAAAAAGGACGAAGGCATCTACCCTTAATCTTTAGCTGGGCTCGACTCGTCGTCGGAGCTATCGGAACCCTCGGAACCCTTAGAACTTTCGGCACCTTCAGGCTCATAAAGCTACTTTGCCTCGGCCTCGAATTTTTTGGCCTCCTTGTTTTAGCCGGCGGGTCAAAACTTTGGGCGTGGATTTCCTCAAAGGTCTCTCTTCGCGAAAGTTGCTTCATAAATTCGGCCTTTGACTTTAGGCAGGCCTTGGTTGCCTCCACATCGGCCTTGTATTGGGCCACTATTTCTTCAGCATCGGCGGAGATTGTATCCAACTTGGACTTCATTGCCTTGTATTCTCTACCGAGGGCATCCCGCTCTGTGACAGCTGAGCTCAGCTGTGCTCAGAGATAGTCATGCAACTGAGACCACTTTTCAGCTTTCCCCTTCGCCGCCTGCAGTTGGGCCTCCATCGATGCCAGCTTTGCCTTGGCAGTTTCCTTCTCCGAAGCAGCAGATCCATTTTGCTTTTCCACCCATCAGCCATGGCTTGGACCTTGTTCATCTCGGCTCAGAGTTGGTCGATCAGGTCGATCTTCTATTTGACCTACAAGGTTGTGTTGTTAGCAGAGGGGTTGTTTTCATATACACTACTAGTCATTGCTTTATTTCAAAAAATAAATTTATTTTGGGTTATATCTTCTCTTAAGGGTCACAAATTTTCTCTCGGTTTAAGATTGTCACAACATTAAGTTGTCCATCTTGATACTAGATTTTGTTAAAAGGTTAGCATATCAACACGATGCTAAGTTAAAATTCACCTTATTTCAAGCTGCCTATTAGTTGAAGTGAAATAATCTTAGCTAAATTAGATCGTCCCAAAATTAAATACATGCCCCAATCTTTAGTACCCATCCCACCTTACAATTTGAAATCACTGATCAGCACTTATCCAATTGCCTCAACGGACGTCTTATCCACATTCACCTACCACCCCAAAATATATTCTTTCACACATGCATTTTTCACTTAAGTATAAATTCTTATTTTAGTTTGTAACTATTAATATTAAATTGTTTAATTTGATATAAGTACCGGATAGAATAACTAACTCAACTTATGTATATAATAGGGGGAGAGAAAGATTGTGACACGCATATCAAAGCAATACAAACTTATTTCTCTACTTTTTGGCTATTGAAAAATCTCTACCTTATTTTTGTTCTTTGCTCTTAATTGGCCTCGAGCCCAAGACTTAACCGAGGGCAGAAACTATTGCCCCATCCAGGTTTAAGTTAGGCCATAACGTTTCGACTGGTTTGATTGTTCCTAATACCTTTAGCTCACTTTGTCTAACATTCTTGATTACTTGTGTTAAAACTATTCACATATCCTTTAAATCGCGTATAAATTCAATTATTATCCATTTTAAAGGCAAACGGGTTCATATACAAATTATTAGATTCGGTTGTACTCAGTAAATTAAATTATATTCATCCCTTGTTTACGGTTTTTACCGAGCTCGACCTTGTTTATAGCAAAAGAATTTCATTTAAACAACAGGTTAGACGATTTATTTCTTCTTGTAGAAATGAAAATTTTCAAATCATGACTTTAATTACCGATAGTAGGAATTCTAAAGACACGGAGGTATTCTCTCACTGCTTAATAACTCTCTCAGGGAAGGGATAATATTGCTTAAATTTCACGGTATAGTCAGTTTTCGTACTGGTCAATCAAAAATAGCCAGTATTACCAAGTCAATGAAAAATAGTCACCGTTTTACTACAATAGAGACCGGTCCAATATAATATACTGGAGTTCAGTGCACTTGTGTATGAACTCCAGCATATTATGTTTGACCGATATACTTTGCTGGCTCCAGTATAATATACTGGACCATTATACTTGCTGGAACTCCAGTATATTATGCTGGAGTTCTAGTATATTTATGCTGGAACTCCATCATATTATGCTGGAGTTCCAGGATAGTTCCAGCATACTATCCTGGAACTCCAGTATAATATGCTGGAGTTTAAGTATACTTATGCTGGAACTCCAGCATAATATACTGGAATATTTTTCGGATTTTGAATAGTATTTTCGCTCAGATTTATCTTTACATAAAAAGTAGCTAAATTTCGATTATTTTTGAAATTGGGCTATTTTTGAATGACCAATTATAAATCTGGCTATTTTTAAAAATCTCCCGATAATATTCGAGACTTTTACACAAATAGCCGGTCATATTTTATTTACTTTTTCTAACCATATATATATAGATTATAGACATATATAGATAACACATAAATTATGCATATGTTATTTCTCAACCATCTATTTTTAATTTAAATGGTTGGTGAATAGCTATTTGGGATGATTCTTCAAATACTTCGTTATTACCCAAACCTAGCCGCTAATTTTTGGATGGTGGATTAAATTAGGAGATATTTACATTCTTATATACTATATGAAACTATATTACACTCCTTACTCAAGTTTTACTATAATTACATTTTATATACCCAATTATCATTTATGTACATTTTAAAAGAATTAATGATATTAATTAGTGTCTTAAAATAATTGTACCATATATTCCCACTCCCCCTACATTTTTCTTTTCACATCTCACCCCCTCACCCACGTACCTTGCACACACTCACGATTTTCTCTTCACAAGTTTCAGAAATCTTCCATTAACGCCTATTTTCATCTCTTCTTCAAAAATCGGACGAATTTTTTACTCTTATTCAAAATTCCTACCTCCATTAATGTCTCTGATTAGCTTGATTATCAATGAAGAAGAAGATATCTTCAAAGAACAGCGCTGCAAAAGAAAAAGGAGCAAATATTCAATCATTTGATTGGGTTTTCGAAAAATATTACTTGTTTGAATTGGTTGTTGTTGCAAAAAATTGGGATTCTCTCTACATCTCTCTCTATTCTCTAAATTTCAATAATGTAAAGTAAAGGAAAAGAGAGAAACAATCCCATCATTGATAGCCATTAAAAAGATTTGAAGCTTTGAATTAGAATTCGGGTTTTCAAAAACCATTATTTGTTTGGATTGTGTGTTGTTGTAAATAATTGGGTATATGGTTTGGAGTTTATATCTCAATTTTGAGGGTATTTTGGTGAAGATTGGACTTGATTTTGGCTGAATTTCAGATTGAAAGAAGAAGAAGAAGAAGAAGACGACGACGACACGACATACATTATTTTGCAGAAATTGTAATAAAGTTGTAGTAAAATTATAGAAAAATTATATTCTGTTGTTTATATATTTTTTATTTATTTAAATATTGTATGAAAGTTGAGCAATATTTTATAAAAATTATATTTAAGTTGTATGATATTGTAGTTGTATATAACTGGATAGAAATAATGTGTGAAAATTGTGGATAATATATATATATATATATATATATATATATATATATATATATATATATATATAATATGCAAAAGACATATTGTATAAAATTTGTATAAAAATTATTTTTTAAGTAGTATGATATTGTAGTTATATATAACTTGATATAAATAATGTATGAAAGTCGTAGATAAGTTTCGCTGCGGCATTCTCCAAAATAGAACTTTTCTCGTCTCCTCACGAAAAAAGCATTACCGCTTAGAAGAATTGTGGTAACTCCTTTAGGCAAAAGTGGCACAAATTAGACAAGGCAGTTAAATCTGGTAATTTACCAAAAATCACATTGTGTGACAGAACAATGTCAGTGAGGGTTGTAATTTTAGACACTGAAATTGGAAACTAACCCTTCAATCTATTATTCTTCAAGCTTAAAATAGTAAGATTGGTTAACGAATCCAACCAATTAGGAACTGTATCATTGAAAAAATTGCCATCAAATGTTAAAGTATGAAGCTTTATCAATCTTGACATCTGAAAAGGAACAAAACCAAAGAGAAAATTTGAACACATATCCAAAAGTTTAAGTGAAGATTACCTATGAATTTTGTCAGGTACGAGAAACTAAAGTAAGAACTTTTAAACTATTTAACCTTGTCAATGTTGTAACAAAATAATCAATTGAAAAACCCTCAGATAATGTTTGATTGGAATAGCAAATCCATAAAATTGATCATTTAGCTTAGTCAACTTGTCTCCTTTAATTTTGAGCTTAGTAACAGAGTTGTCTTGACAGGTAATACTCATGCAGTGTTGAAGTCAAGCTGCAAAAATCTCCATTGTAATTCTCCCAAACATCAGGCTGAATTGGATATTCTAAGTGTTTTCTCAACTGAAGTAAAGCTTGAGTTTCATAAGACTGTGCACTTCCAAAAACGTGAAGTTTCTCCGGAAGCAAAGAAAAACAACGGTTTGCTGGAGAGAAGAGGGGAGAGAGGAGAGAAAGAAGGAAAGAGTGTAACTAAATCCCTTGATTGAAGCCACAAATAATGGATTGGGAGCCTTTTAAGGTGGATTGTATATATTTAGTAAACAAAACTTGTTTATACCGGGTAATTAGCTAAACATAAATATTAAGGGTAATAAAGTTTCAAACAGTGTATATGTATGAAAAAATTCCATTAATTAGCACCTCTAGTGTACGGACCAGCCCAACACTGGCCATTCTACTTCCTCCTCTCCTCGTAGCTCTTTAGTAAAACAGAGTAGATTAGTGTAGTATTATATTTTTATTTTAAACTATAAGTGGTTATATATGAAAGACAATTTCCTCCTTTGTTGGTTGTAGACGTTTTCTGAGACGACTTAAAATTATTTCAGGTCATGGTCTCATTTTGACGGTTACCTTTGTATTCAACGTACGTATGCCAGTCGACTATTTCCGTCCAAGAAAGACTGAGTGCCATGTAGTTCTTTGCTCATGTCTTTGACCACTTTAATTAGATTCTGCTATTTAATTCTTTGTTACATGTTCCTGAGCGTCGTATTTCATTTTCATCTCTATTAGATACAGGTAGTGTATTTAATTCTTGTATAATCAATAACTGTTGGTTGCTTGATTTATTATTCATGTAGCTAATTTTACTTGTTATGAAGTTGCATTTATTTTAAAAATGTCAGCGGATAGACAGTCTTTAATCATATACGTATGATTTAATTTAGGAAGAATGGCGCTAGCCTTCTATGATTCGCCCCCCCCCCCCCCCCCCCGGGCTATTCCTTAGGGTGATAATTGAGTTTCAT
>MU757023.1:11845-23678 GCA_026770625.1 Nicotiana glauca
GTGGAAGAGTCTTAAATTTTCGTTCAGGGTGTACCACAGGCATTCTAAGGAGACATATCAAGTATTGTGTTGAGCGTACTTATCCGCAAATTCGTCTTTAAGATTTTCAACAATTTGTGTTATTTAAAAATTATTAGACGTATTTATGCTTCATGTTGTACTTTGTTATTAATTTATTATGCATTCTAATTTACAAGAAATTGCCTTAAACAAAACAAAAAAAAAAAGCTCGGACATAAAAAAGCCCGTTAGGCCCGCAAAGCCCACGAGCCCGGCCCGTTTAGCCCAGGACCATCTGGGCTTAGGCCCGTCACGGGCTGGTTCCACCCAGCAGGCCCACGAAGCCCGGGACCGCCAAGCCCGGGCCCGCTAGGCCCGGCCCGTTTAGCACATTTAGGCCCGGGCCCGCCTAAAAATGCAGCCTTAGTCGACACTAACTGAGGGGCATACTTGGACAACCTCACAAACTCCATGTGTTACTCCCAAACACTCATACTGCCCTGTTTGAGAACCTCGAACTCAGTGGCACGATCTGCCATTGTCTCGGCAGGCAAGAAGTGGTCCATAAAGGCATCTACAAACTCATCCCATCTATCCGGAGGTCTTCCCTCCTCACGGGAATCCTCCCACATATCGAACCACGAACACGCTGCTCCTATCAACCTATATGAATCCAACTCAACCCCCTCTGTCTCTGTAGCCTTCATCACTCGAAGGGTCTTATACATCTCATCAAAGAAATCCTGCGGATCGGCCTCTGGGTCTGTGCCTGTGAATGCTGGAGGGGACAATCGCAGAAAACTGGTGGACTCTGGAGCTGGCAAAATCTCCCTATCCGCTGGAGGACACAGGGGCATCATGAGATCTCTGGGCGGCCACTAACTGGGTCAACATACGGATGGCTCCCCTAAGGTCCCCATCAGAAACCCCTGGACCAGAAGCTGGAACAGTATCAGGATTTGGAATATCGGCGGGAGGGATGGTAGCACCCTCCGCCGCGGCTGGAACAGGAATACTTGGATCTGGAATAGATGGGCCGGGCAGATTCAAGGACGGGGAGTCACTCTTACCCACGACATCAGGTACATGATTCACGGCCACACTTGGGGTGGCGTCGGCCCCAAGGCCGAGTCTAGCTTTCTTCTTAGGTGCCATTTCTAAAAATTTCGGAACAAAGCACGAGTTAGACGTAAATACTTCCACTTTCCACTTCACCGCACGATATGGAATAATAAAGAAGAGGATAGTTTCCTAAATGCACGTGTAGCCCCCTACTTATTGATGTGGTCGACAACACACCAATAAGAAGGGCTCTACTAGGCACAACTCCGAGACATCCTAGGACTCTTTTATAACCTTAGGCTCTGATACCAAGTTTGTCACGCCCCAAATTCGAGGGACATAACCGGCGCTCGACCGGGTAGCCCCAGTCAAGCGGACCTGGGCGCCTTTCCTGCCCCACGTGTTACCCCATATTTTTTCATTACTTATTAGCCATATGAATTAACCATTTACAATTTAAACACCTATTTATTACAAAACATACACACGGTACATAATTCTTAGCGTGGTTTACATTTTACATAGCCCAACATACAAGGTGCATATCACATAAGTTCATGACCCATATTTTTTTGTCTACGGAGCCTCTAAACATGAAAAAAGATGATGTAGTACTTGCCGGTAACAAGGCTCCGGCTATACCTTATACAAATATCAAAGCAAGATCCCAAAACAGAAGCGGCATGAGCCACGCTGTGCCCTGAAAGGAAAAGGGCTCACCAATTCAGCTGACGGGAAGTGATGAGGAACTACGGTCGGTAGACTGGAGTACCTGCTATGGATCCACCTACAATCATAACACGAATGTACGCCCCTGGCAAAAGGGACGTCAGCACACTTGAATTGTACTGGTATGTATGAACAAACTTTGCTCTGAGTAAACTCAAACCATACATAAGTAGGTAACAGTAATAGAACAACAATCAAATGCACAAGGAAGGAACAATCAAGCCAAACAATTTTACAATCTCTCCTGTTTCCCCTTCCACATCTCCACATCAATAATTTCACAATTTGCTCATATTTTTATTTAAATAGTGATTTCGATAACTTTCCACCCTTATTACCTCGTCCACCCTTATTACCACAACCTACACCTTATAACTTCGTATTGCAGCGCGCAACCCGATCCCACCGTACAGTTACAGCTCACAAACAACACAACAACAATGAACAATTCACAAAGATCAACAACAACACTTCGTAAGAAGTAACAACAACAATTTACAAGTATTTCCATAACCATCAATACTATTTCCATCATATTCAACAACTCACATGTGTTTCACGTCACAACGATAATTGCCCACAATAAGTCATAGATGTTGCTATCACAGTTATTCCAGTTACATCATTTACGATTTCCTTCCGTCATTTGTTTCTCAGCTCTTACCACATATCACATTCACAATCATACCAATCACACGAATTTCACAATTAATCCACGTAGATATCACATACCAAACATTCGTACATCAAGCAAGGTGATTTGACAAAGATCAAAGTTAGTCATACATACCTGAAGCCGAATCCCTCCTTAATTCTACTTTCAACTTCACCAAAAAGCCTAGCAACGTCAATATAGTTCACAAATTAACACATATTTCTTAGAATCAAAGTTCATAATCACTGCTTGAACACATTTTAGGTTATCAACCCTCCTTAGATCAACGCTTTACTTCTACTCAACCCCTCTTTACCAATTTTTAGGTTCTAAAAGACATGCATGAATGTTTCAACCTCTATTGTCAAGAATCAATGCATGAGACTCTCCCCCCCACCCAATCAAACCTGAAAGTTAATGAATAGGTTTCAGAGTCTTACCTGCAGGGATGGGGATGAAGACGCTCACTTGAAATTTTCCGACCCGGATCGTTTTTAAGAGATTAGTTTTGAAGAAGATGACTCCCTCTCTCAAGAATCCTCCTCCCTCTCTATTATTTTGCTCATTAAAGTGATTAAAAAGAGGGGTTGGGGTGTTTTATTAAAAAAGGGGTCGGGTTTAAAATTTAGAAAATTTGGAGTCCGAGTCGGGTCTGCAGTCGCATTCTGTGATCACAGATACGAAATGCGGTCCGCATAATGGACCGCAAAATGTGATCCAAAAATCTTTTTCCACTGTTTTGGTATGCGAATGGACCGCAAAATGCGATCCAAAAATCTTTTTCCACTGTTTCGGTATGCAGCGGAACTGCGGTCCGCATACATGATTTGTGGTCGCATAATGGACCGCATTTTTGACCTCAAATTGACTGAACCATTGACTCACTCTGCAGTGCAAAATGCGGTCGCATAATGGACCGCATCTTGACCTTAATATTTAACCAACCACTAACCCAATATACGGTAGGAATGCGGTCTGCATACTGGATTTGCGATCGCATTCCGGACCGCAGAACGACACTTTGCTGGGAAACTTGATTTGTTTGATTTTTAAAAGTTTAGATCAACACCAAGGGTCTGGAATGCGGCGAGAAGAATTTTACACATCCTTAATGCATATCCGGATCTGGACACCACAAGCTACTAGGTTTTGAGCATACATTTTTTTACGAGGCCTTACATTACCACAGTAAGTGCAGAGCCAATTGTTAAGTACAATAACATTCTTTCTATGAGGGTTGTAAGGTGTCTTTTCCCTTTGGAACCCAATTCCCTGCCTGTTTCCCCATTGTTCGTGTACATGCCAGTGATAGCATCAGAGGACCAGACCCACTTAAGTGATTTTTCTATATTACACTTGACTCTTCCTAGATCTTCCTGAAGTTGTTTGTTTTTCTCAAATTCAGCATACGGACTAGATTTAACTGATTTTAGCTCATGTTCAATCCTAAGATGTGCCTCATTTTCAACTTCCTTTTCCTTTTGAGTGATCTCATGCCTACCTTCTCCTTTTGATTCCTCAATTATTTCCTTTAGGTCTACAACTACTACTAATAATTCGTCTCTTTCACGCTCTATGTTAGCAACCTTTTCAGTTAAAGCTTCTTTCTCATTTTTAAAACACTCAATGGTCTCTTTTAGATTGAACACAACAACCACTAGATCATCTCTCTCATGTTCTATGTTTGCAACTTTTTCAGTTAAGGCATCTTTTTCTTTCTTCAAACTCTTAATGGTTTCTTTTAAATCAACCACAACAACTACTATATTATCTCTCTTATGTTTTACTTCTCCTAGTTCCATAGTCAATGCATCTTTATCATTTATAAGACTTTGATAAGCATCAATTGAAACATTTGCCAAAGACATAAGTTTTTTTGGAGAGTAAGTCTTCAAATTTCTTTTAACATCTAGAAAGTTTACCTCATCGTCGTCATCATCTTTATCATCGTCAAAAATTGCCTTATCAGGGAAAAGATAGAGTCATACTCAGCTGCTTCACTTTCTACTGCCATCATGGAGCTATCACCTTAATCATCATCATATCTAGATTCATTAAAAGAGTCTCCCCATCCTTGAGGAGAGGGCAATCCTTGATGAAGTGTCCTGACTTCCCACACTTATGACATATGTCATAGCCTCTTGGCTTGCTAAAGCTGCCCCTTTTTGGAATACCTCTATTTCTGCGAACCATTTTCTGAAATCTTTTTGTCAGGTAAGCCATATCAACATCTTCTCCATCCGAGTCATTGTTGTCAGTGTTGAGGACTAGGTTCTTCTCCCTTTTGGGCTCTCTTCTCTCATTATCCTTATTCTTCTACATTTCAGAAGTTTTCAGATTGCCAATAAGTTCATCAATGGTCAACTGCTGCAGATCCTTTGCCTCTGTAATAGAACTTACTTGCTCTCATAGGAACCAGGTAATACACTACGTATTTTCCTAAGAAGTTTGTTCCTGGGAATGATTTCTCCTAGAGAGTGAAGCTCGTTGATGATAGAGGTGAAGCAGGTGTGCATATCCTGAATGGACTTATCATCCTTCATCCTGACGAGCTCATACTTTGTGGTTAGCATATAAGTCTTCGACTGCTTGGCTTGAGTTGTTCCTTCGTGAGTTGTTTGGAAAGCTTCCCAGATCTCCTTAGCTAATTGACATGCTGAAATCCTGTTGTATTTATCTGGTCCAATACCACAAATGAGGATTTTTTTTGCTCGAAAGTTCTTCTGTATAGCCCCGCGGTCAGTATCGTTGTATTCCTTTCTTGTTTTGGGAACTATCACTGCTGGGTCACTAATAGTCTTTGTAGGAACGAAGGGTCCACTGCATATGACATCTCGAATATCTGAATCTTCAGCCATGATAAAATCATACATCCTTGTCTTCCAACATCCATAGTATTGGTTGTTGAATCTTGGTGGTCTGTAGGTAATGCTGTATTGTGGGCAGGGACCACCCCGAGACCGCGAGACCATGGGCCAAACGGGCCTAACAGACCGGTTCAAATAGGCCGGTCTCAAATGGTCTTTAAGGCCTACTGTGGACCGGTCTTACCCAAATAGACCGCGAGCTCGGGACCATTTAGCCCTGGACCGGCAAGCGGGCCTAGGCGAGTTCAACCGAGCCAAACGGGCCCAACGGTAATATTTCAAAAAAAAATTTAAAAAAAGGCCAACAGTTAGAAATTTAAAAAGTAGTCGTTGGCCTGCAATTTTAGCCATTTTGCATTTTCAAAAATAGCCATTTGGCCCCAAACTTTGTTTAGCCCCAAACTTTTTATAATTACACTTTTTTCCTTTTCTCAACTATAAATACCCCCTCGTTCTTTCATTTTTACTCACAAAATCATCAATATCTCTCTCATTTTCTTCTATAATTGCTTACTTTATTATTTCAATTTGTGAAAAATTATGAAGTTGGTGAATTGAAGTATTCAAGTCTTCAAGTCTTCAATGATATACAATTTTCAAGAAGTTGTTCGTCAATTCGGTAAACTCGCTCCAACTCTTAAGTTTTAATATTATAGGTTTGTTTGTTTTAGTTTGTATAATTATAATTAATATGGCCTTTTCTTTGAAAAAAATATTTGGTGGTAAGAAAAAATCTAAAATTGGTGAATCTAGTCGCCAAGCTACTACTCCTCCCTCGGCTCCCTGACCCAGACCCGTTACCCATCTTCCTCCACCTATTATTCTTGATAATGATAACCCTTATTTTTAATTTAGTGATAGTCAATTTTGCCATGATGTAGCACCAGGTCAACAATTAAATACTGAATATATGAATGCTCTTTATCCTAATGAAACTATTGATGAAAATGATGAGAAAAATGAAGATTTAAATGAAACGCAACCGGATTTAGATGATACACCTATTAGTCCTGTTGTTAACCTAACTGATAATAATCCAAATGATGCCCCTCCTAACCCTCCTGTAGTAACCCCTACTTTTAATAGACAACGTTCTAAACGCCCCGAAACATCACTTGTTTGGAACTTTTTTACTCAACTAAGAGAATAAAATAAAGCTAAGTGTAAAACTTTTGGGTCTTTATTGGCTCATAAATTTGCTGGAGACCATAGCGGTACGGGTAGTTTGACTAAAAACATAAAGACACATCCTATAGATAAAGCTAGATATCTTCAAATGAAAGCACAACTAGAGGGGAGAAGTGTAGGTTCTGAGGTTAACCCTAGTACCGGGTCAAATCTAGTTCAACCGGGAATTAACACTGTGACCGGTGGCATTTTATGTTACGATCCAAATAAAGATCGTGAAGAATTAGAAAAAATGGTTACTGTTATGTGCTTACCCTATAGTTTTCCTTGTAACCCTCACTTTGTGCATTATATTAGAAAAGTTTTTAATCCTACTTATAAAGGATGGCCTCGTGCAACCCTGAAGAGCGATATTTATAAATATAAACATGAATATGAACAATATTTACGGTATTTATTTACTCATATAGATTGTCACATTGCTATTACCACTGATATTGGTAAAAGTGATAATGATTGTGATTATCATACTGTAACCACTCATTGGATTGATATAGAATGAAAAACACAAAAATGCATTATTGCTTATAGAATAATTAATTCACGTCACACAGGTAAGTTTATTGCTAACACAATTGCAGATATTTGTAGATATTTTTACATTAGAGATAAAATAATATCAATTTCTATGGATAAGGCTTTTAGTAACACTAATGCTATAGGCTTGCCTACAACTACACTAAATCCTGCATTTAGCAATTATTTCCATGTTAGATGTATTTGTCATATTTACCATTTAATCATTGGTGATGGTATGAAAATTTTAAATTTGGAAATTAAAAAAGTTAAAATGGCTCTTCATTGGATATTTTATTCAAACCGTAGAAGTAGACTTAGAGAATATTTTTAAAAAGTGATGAATTTGGCCTTAGAGAAAGAAAGGTTCCTAAAGCTTGTCCGACTAGATGGAATTCTATGTACGAAAGTTTAGTTGTTGCATATGAATATAGAAACCCAATAAATGCAATGTTTAATGCTTGTGTTGGTGGTGGGGATGATGATGAAATCCTTACAAATCAAGATTGGACTAATGTTAAAATTCTTATAGATTTTTTAGAACAATTTTATATTGCTACAAATGAATTGTCTGGGCAATATTATCCTACTATTTTAAACTATTTAGTTTATATTGTAGCACTATGTAATTTGTTTATTCAATTTTCGGAGGGTGGGGTAATTTATCAACTTACTATAAATGCAATGAAAGAAAAGTTTAAAAAATATTTGTTTCCCTATCCCCCTATTTATGGTGTTGCTACCATGTTAAATCCTACCATAAAATTAGGAGGTCCTCACTTTTGGTATTCAACTATTTATAGGGCTTTAGATCTTTCAAATGAGGAATTAGCTACACTTGCAGATGCTAAAGCCTCAATTAAAATAAATGCCCAGACAATCTATAATGCTTATCAACAAGCCTTAGATCATGCTAGACCAAATGCTCCAACTCCTACTTTGTCTAGTTCGCAATCATCTAAAAGAACTGCGGGCCTAAAAGCACTTAGATCTTTGATGGAGTTCAGAGGTTCTCAAGGTGATAATATTGATGATACTTCACATCTAAATGAGCTTTAAGTTTATTTTTTGCAGGGCCTTGAAAAAGAGAATCCAGAGGGCACCTTTGATCTTTTAGAATGGTGGAAGGCCAGAAAAAAATACTTTCCGGTTCTTTCAAGGATGACTCGAGATATTTTGTGCGTTCAAGCTTCAACATTGGCATCAGAGAGCGCTTTCAGTCAAGTGAGACTTCAAATAGGTGATCATAGAGCGTCTATGAGGGAGAGCTTGGAAAAATCAGTACTCTTTAGACATTGGATCCGTCGGAAAAAAGAAATTTTGGACTTGCTGAATCATAACCGGAGATAGACGAAGCTTATGAAGAAATGCTAGTAGAACTTGCGGAGGATGCTTCTTCGTCCGGAAGAGGTGATGAACAAGCTTCTTTTCTTCCACCACCAGCAAAAATTCCTCCGAACCTTGAAGGATTTATGAAATTTGTTAGAGATAACATGTAGACTAATATGTAACTTGTATTTTGGGACATCTTCATTAGTTTTTTTTTTCTTTTAATAGTGGTATTAGCACCTTGTTGTGCTCATTCCATTGGGGGGAGGAAGACTAAGAAAGATATTGTCATTTTGTTAATGTCGTAATAATAAAAATTATAAGGCATTCCCTTAAATATCTCTTTGCAATTTTTGTGTGTGTATAAGTTTGACTCTTTAGAAGATTTAAGTTACAATTCTATAATATATTTTTAAGAAATTTTATATATATATATATATATATATATATATATATATATATCCATATATATCGCCTTATATATATAGGCTATATATATCCATATAAGGCAATATATATTATATAGCCTATATATATAAGGCGATATATATGGATATATATATATATATATATATATATATATATATATATATAAATAAAATTTACAAGAAAATATCTTAGATAAAAAAATTTAAAAAAAATAGCCCAGACTACGTAGGCCCGTGGGCCCGACCCATTTAGCCCGGGACCTGTGGGCTTAGGCCCACAACGGGCCGGTTCCATCCTTTGGGACCGCTTGACCCGGAACGCCAAAGTCTAGGCCTGTTAGGCCCATTTAGGCCCGGGCCCCGCCCAGAATACAACATTATATGTAGGTAGATTGACCTTCCTGAAAGTTTGGTGGAGCAGCCATGAGGATTCTTTCTAGGTGTTAGCCTGATAGAAAGAACCTGCTCTAGAACCAATTGATATAAACTAAGGGTCCACCAAACTATCTAGAGAACCAAGTTCTCTATTAGTTTTCACAGAACACACGGGAACTGCAGTAAGTAAATGACACAATGGAGTTTTACATGGAAAACTCCCAGCTCACGGGATTAAAAACCACAACCTACCCTTGTAGGATTTCAACTTCATTACTGAGCAAACTTCATATTACAACCTATTGTAACCTAGGAATTAACCTCTTAATCCCTCACTAACTTGTAATAACTCTATTACAATCACCTTTATAATTACTCTTTTACAAAGCTTACAACTTGACTAACTCTAGCCAAGATACAAACACACGGTTTATGATTTTACAAAGGTTTCTTACATAATGCTTCTAACTAAGCTAAGCAGGAATTACAAGTAGAATACTTTAACAAAGGTAAAACACAACTAAGGACACGTAATGACTCAATACAGGGAACTGGTCCTTTGTTATGTTATTCTTTGTTCTTGATGCCCTTGAGAATCTCTTGCAGGATTGACTCACACTTGAGAGAATGCTTGATTGATTCTTGAATGTTAAAGTGATGTTTTGCCTTTGCTTCAATGTTAATATTACATGGGTGACATCTCTTGAATGATGTAAGCATGTTTGGTACAAGGGCATTCCCAATAAAGTTGATTGTTGCACCGTTTGCACTGTTAGGTGTGCAAGTAGCAACTTGTGACGACCCGACCCGTCGTCATGTGAGTTACCACCCCGTTTCCACATATTATGTACCTCTATGATTTAATATCAGTGTTTGAGTTAACCGGATACAGTTGGATTGGTTTTAGTTGGAAATGAGACACTTAGCCTCTTAGAAGAAAGCTTGTTGTGGAAAAGTCAACCGGATATTGACTATATAGTTAGAGGGATCGGATGTGAGTTCCGGTGGTTCGGTTAGCTTTGAGGGATGATTTGTGACTTAGGAGAGCGATCAGAATTGAATTTGGAGGTCCGGTGTAGAATTAGGCTTGAATTGGCGAAGTTTGAATTTTGGCGGATTTCGGTTGATAGGTGAGATTTTGATCCGAGGGCCGGAATGGAATTCCGAGAGTTGCAGTAGCTTTGTTAGGTAATTTTGGATATGTGTGCAAAATTTCAGGTCATTCGGACGTCGTTTGGTCGGATTTTTGATCGAATGTGAGTTTCGAAAGTTTTAGTTTAACTTCGGCTTGAATCCGTGGTGAATTGATGATTTTTGTGTTGTTTGATGTATTTTGATGATTGGAACAAGTTCGTATGACGTTTTGGAGTAGGTTGGTGTTTTTGGTTGAGGTGCCGGGGGCCTCGGGGTGATTTCGGGTGATCAAACGGACTATTTTTGGTTTTGGAAGATAGCAGATTTTGCTGCTAAAGTGTTGCAGAGAATTGCTCTATGCGATCGCATGAGGAGAATTGCGATCGCATAGGAGGTTTTGGAAGAGGATCAAATTTGTTCTATGCGATCGCGTAATAGGCAGTGCGATCGCATAGTTTCGGAAGTTTGGGCTGTGCGTTCGCATAGGGGAGGCTGCGATCGCGTAGTGTATTTGGGCCTGGGGTCCCTGGCAGGGAATTGTGCTATGCGATCGCGTGGGTTGTAGTGCGATCGCATAAGAGAAAATATAGAAGTTTGAAATTTGTGCTATGCGATCGCAATAGCAGGGCTGCGATCGCATAGGGTAATATCTGGGCAATCAGAAGGGTTTTAATAACATTTCATCCGCGACCTATCTCATATTTCCTCCATTTTTGCACCACCTTGAGAGCTTGTTGGTAGATTTTGAAGGGAATTTCGACGGGAAGTGATTGGAGGTAAGTCTCGTGGCCTAGAAACACCATTTAATTGAAGAATCATCCTTTAATTCTATGAAATTGGGTAAAAATTGAAGAAACTAAGGCTTGGTTTTTGGAATGTAAATTTGCGATTTGATGGCCCATGTGAACTCCGATTTTGATGAATTTTATATGTACAGACTCGTGGCGAGACGAGAAATCCGGTGATGTGAATTTTGTAATTTTTCGAGAAGTGGGCCCGGGGCTCGGGTTTTGCCAACTTCGTGTTTTTGGGTATTTTTCGAGTTCTTTCAATTGGGTTATGTCCCATTAGCTTATTATAACCTATTCCTTGTGGTTTTGGTCAGATTCTACACTCGAGGAGGTCGATTTGCGAGGAAAGCGCAAGGCGAGCTAGGATTTTGACTGGTTTGAGGTGAGTAATGGTTATGAATGATATACTGAGGGATTGAAACCCCGTATTTGCACTATGTGGTGCTATGTTGAGATGAGATACGCGCCGTATGATGATCGTGGTGATGTTATTGCTAGGGATTTGGACTCGGTCCATCCCGATTGAGGACTTACTGTACGTTTGACTGAGACTGAGCTTATAACCGTATATTCTGGGCTAGTTGCCATGTTTGGGGCCTTGTGCCGATCTGTAGAACCCTTAGTGAGCATGTTGAGCTAATTGACCTCACTTTACCTGTTGAACACATACTCTCAGTCATGTCCTAAACTGTAAAACATAATATGAACCGGTATTAGCAAATTGCACTCTAAATGAGAAATACCTAGGGTTGAATGCCC
>MU757023.1:24958-40234 GCA_026770625.1 Nicotiana glauca
CAGTGAGCGCAGTCGACTATTATTATTGGATCGGGCTGCGCGCCGCAGCATTATATATATTATATTGGATCGGGCTGCACGCCACAGCAGTACTAGGTGTGGATCGGGCTACGCGCCGCAGCAGTGTTGGTAAATTGTCGGACTGTAGGAGATTTTTTTTCCAGATTTCCCTATTTAGCGAATATTTACTGCCCTTACTGTTGATTATAGAACTGTGTAGTGTTCTTACCGGATTTCTTATTTTCAGTTGTTATTTATTGTTATTACTCACTGAGTTGGAGTACTCACTTTACTCCCTGCACCCTGTGTGCAGATACAGGGATCCCGGAGGTTTAGTTGAGATTATTTGCTGCTGCTCAGTTCAGTCTCGGAGTCATCGAGGTAGCTGCCGACATCCGCAGGACCAGATTTCTCCTCTTGTCATTTCTTTTACTCCCGCACTAGACTTGTTTATGTATAGGATGATGTCCAGTTGTATTTAGAGGCTCTGACTTGCGACGCAGGATCTGTTATGGGATGTTATTACTATTATTGTGGATTCCGCACTGTTTCTATTACTATCAGTTCGAAAATCTTTGCTTAATTGGTAATTTAAGTTTAATAATTGGGTTGGAAATGTTCAAATGGTCGGGCTTGCCTAACAAGGTGTTGAGCGCCATCACGACCGGGGTTTGGATCGTGACACAACTTTACATGTGTTGGGGGGTTAACTGGTACAGTCACCAAGGAACTGGTGTCCATTTGTTCCCTTTGCTATTTCACTGACTCTGAAGAGTGAAACCGTGTCCCTAGCTTGAGACATGTTATTCTTGAGTATTTGAGGATGTGTAACATGTTCCTCATCTGATTTTTATCATTAAGTTTGTTAGATTATCAAAACATAACAAAGATGCATATAACATATCACTCTCCAACGGATAGATGCATTCGATCTTCTGATATTGTATCCAATTTAAAATTCAAACACCACATTTTATATGCAGCCTTATTATCAATATTAAATAGAGAATCTTATGTAACAGAATTAAGTATTGATAGACATATGTGTGAAATCTCTTCGAGTATTTTGCGTGAAAATACTTGGATTATTTTCAGGTTAATTATAACATTAATTATCACTAATTCTATACACACTTTATATATTTCTGATATAGTGGAAATAGTTCTCCACTTGCGGGTGTAGGTCTTTCATTTCAGTTAGTGCTAGAACTATATATCTTAAATATGACTTGTCTAATTCCACACTACCCAAACTTCTAGCCTAAATTCTATACTTGGAATTTCCTTTCATCAGATACACTGTGATAAATTCAAAATGATAGATCCTGATATCAGTGCACTATCCAGGTAAATTTCTCACCTTTTTAATCATTAGCCCAAGACTCGGCCCAGCCCACCAAATTCAGGTGTCAGGTCCAGTACAGAAAAGCCCAAAAATAGCATGACAATCCCATCATTATACTGTGAGCCTTTGGCGCAACTTCTACTACAGTATTTATATAAGAAGATCACAGTCATATTCAACGGAAGGCTCAAGCTGAACTAAGGTATTTATAGAGATTTTTAACACTGATAGTCTCTTTTCAACGAATATTTATATAAATAATGTATGGGGCAAAATAGGACTCGACCTCAAGGGGGCCGAGTATGACTTTCCTCATGTCGGGAAAACGGCGAGAGTACGACTCTCTCTCTCCTACGTCTCCTATAGCAAGGACGTAACACAGATGTAAGGGTATGAGCAGCGACATATGAACTCAGGCGTCCTCATTCAAAGAGCGTTAACGACCTCTCGACGTATCGAACTTTTGAGAATATGACGGACCCAGCCGAATAGGGTCGGAGTTGACCCTCAGTATGACTATACCAACGGGTACGCCCACTGAGTATACGCTTACTGAGACAAGGCTACAACTCAGATATAATACGGCAGCGTCCCTATCAGGGAGAGGTTGTCTACTTTTGTACCTTTTCTGATTATTTCGAGGGAGGTCTCCTGCTATATAAAGGAGACCTTCACATTGTAAAAAGGGGGACTATATATTTTTTTTTAATGATACAACTTCTGATTATTTCTCTCTCTATCATTCTCTCTGTGTTAATTATTCTCTCTTCACCTTCCTAGTAATTTTCGTTGATAGTTCAAATAATCTCGGCATTTCTTATCAAGATTCGCAATATAAAAGCTATAGATCTATTTGCGGGGTTTATTATAATTGATTACGATTTACCCTTTTCTCATAACTTCTGATTGTCCATGACGTATCAAGTAATCGATAACTTTTGAGTCAAACAATTTGACGCCGTCTGTGGGGATTTCGAGAATCAAACCTATAGTATGCACCCAAAAGATCAGATAACTACATCATCTATTTCCCACGAAAACCCAGAAATGGCTGAAAACAACACCAGGTCCAAAGCTATAGTGGAAGTCACCGCCATGCTCCTGAGCTCCCTGAACGAGGTCGGTGGTAACACTACCACCAGCACCACCCCTGATACCACGCCAGAGATAGAAGCTTCACCTTCCCCATCCGGGAACCTTACGACCTTGCAGGACAAAGAAGCTCCCACGCCCGCTGCAAAAGAAGCACCCCCAGCGGTTAGAAAATTGCTGGAAGAATGGTTGACGAGTACCTTGAACGGCTTAGTGGAAAAATCACCACAGAGCCACGCAAAAGTAGTACCGATGACAAGTATCGCTACCATAGCGGACGAGCAAGAGGAAGCGTGAACCAACAACCAACCCGTCGAGACGCAAATCCACGATGACACACTGGCGTCCATTCTGAAAAAAAATGGAAGAAATGGAGAACGAAAACAAGGCCCTCCACGAACAAATGAAAGAGCATCAGGATAGGGTCGACAAGATACCCGGAGCGCCTAAACTACTACCCAAACACGACGTGGGAAGGTTCGTAGAACAAACCTACTCCGAGGAAGCCGCCCCTTACACCATCCCAAAAACTTTCAAGATGCCTCCTTATCTGAGAGTATACGTTAGAACCACCGATCCCGAAGATCACCTCATCCATTATGTCACTGCCGTGAAAGGTAACGACCTGTCGAAAGAGCAGGTACCATCTGTGCTGCTGAAGAAGTTCGGCGAGACGCTGACCGGGGGAGCCCTAACATGGTACTCTCAACTTCCCGCCAAAGCAATCTCAACCTTCAAAGAAATGGCGGACAAGTTCGTCACCGCGCACGTCGGCGCAAAGAAGGCAGAGGCAAGGATGAACGACATCTTCGCCGTCAGGCAAACCACGAGCGAGGGCCTCAGGGACTTCCTCGCTAGATTCAACAGGGTAAGGATGAGCCTGCCAAACGTGTCGGAAGGAATGGCGGTAGCTGCCTTCCAGAACGGACTCAGCAGAGATGGTTCCAGAGCAATTAAGAAGCTACTAAGCCGGCTCATGAAATATCCTCCCACAACTTGGGATGAGATCCACAACGCCTACTGCGTCGAGGTACGAGCAGACGAAGACGATCTCAACGGGCCGACCCGACGATTGACAACTATGCACTCAGACATAAGGAAAGATTGATGTCACGAAGGACGCCGAGAACTTCCCCCTCGCCCCAGTAAAGAACAGCATCAGCCATACATGAGGTCTCCTCATCTGCCTTCTCGTCACACAGACGCATTACAACGACATCTCGCCCCACTCAGGAACGAAAGAGGTACGCCCCCTTTGCTTTCATCACATAACTTTTGTGTCTCTCCTTCAGAGATAGTGTACGCACTGGAAAAGCTTGGCACCAAGGTGCAATGGCCTCAGAAAATGAAATCAGATCCCGCCACGAAGAAATCAAACGTCCTGTGCGAATTCCACCAAGAGCGAGGACACAGAACCGAAGATTGCATAGGCCTACGACAGGAAGTCGTCAGAATGCTAAACCAGGGATACCTAAAGGAGCTGCTTAGCGACAAGGGAAAAGCTAATTTCGCACGCGGGCGAGAACAGTCCTGCGGGCCCCCAAAGCCACCCTCCCCGACACGCACAGTAAACATGATCGTCAGAGACAGCGCCGACGTTGCCATCAACCACGTCAAATTTGCCAACACACACAGGCTGAAATGAACCATCTCCCACGAATGATACGATGACTTCGAAGGGAGTATCACCGTCGATAAATCTGATGCCGACGGTTTGTGTTTTCCCTATTATGATGCTTTAGTTATCACTCTACGTATTGTTGATACGGACGTCAGGAGAGTCATGATCGATGACGGAAGCGATGCCTGCATCATCCATCAAAGAGTACTTTCACAGATGGGACTCGAGGATAGGATAATACCCCGTTGTATAACTCTAAACGATTTTAACAATGCAGTGGAACGTACATCAGGAGAAGTGATTTTACCCGTCCTTGCATGGGGAGTCACATTGGAGACGACCTTTCACGTAATGGACCAAGAAACGGCGTACAATGTTATCATCGGGCGCCCGTGGATACATGCCATGCGAGCGGTCCCCTCAAGTTTGTACCAGGCGGTCAAGTTCCCTACCCCATGGGGGATATTCAGCATCAAAGGAGAGCCACGCACAGCGCAAGAGTGTTACAAGATAACACAGGATTGCGCCCACACCCGACAGCTAAAAGGAGCAAGCGCAGAAGCATAGCAATTAGCCATGTCGGGGACCAAAATGGACCCGACGACCGATACCATCAGCGACCCAGACATTGTGGAAGCCTGCGAAGCGACGATCGAGGACCTCGATCCGGTTCAGCTGGATCGCCACAACCCCGAAAAGAAAGCATACATCGGCCACGGGCTCACCAACCCAAGTAAGTATCGTGAATTTTTAACTGACCATGCAGACATATTTGCTTTTTCCCATGCAGACATGCCAGGGATCTCGCCGGACATCGCTACTCACAAACTCAACGTCGATCCGTTACATCCGCCGATACGACAAATCAGAAGAAAATTCAACGCCGCGATTAACGAGACAATCCGCCAGGAAGTGGACAAATTGCTCGCCAACGGCTCTATCAGAGAGTCAAAATACCCGCAGTGGGTCGCCAACGTAGTAATAGTCAAAAAGAAGAACGGGAAATGGAGAATGTGCGTGGACTTCACCAACCTGAACAAGGCATGCCCCAAGGACTCCTTCCCCCTCCCACACATCGACCAACTAATCGATGCCACTGCCGAACATGAACTACTAAGTTTTTTGGACGCATATTCCGGCTATAATCAAATCTTAATGGCTGAAGAAGACCAAGAAAAAACCACATTTATCACGCATCAAGGTACCTACTGCTACAAAGTGATGCCCTTTGGGCTAAAAAACACGGGGGCCACGTATCAAAGATTGGTCACCAAGATGTTCAAAGAACAGCTCGACAAGACCATGGAGGTTTACATCGACGACATGCTAGTGAAGTCCGCTAGAAAGGAAGACCACATCAACCACTTGCAAGAGGCCTTCGAAATACTGAAAAGGTATGGGATGAAACTGAATCCCGAAAAATGCGCCTTTGGTGTGGCGTCAGGAAAGTTTTTAGGTTTCCTCGTATCCCAAAGAGGCATCGAAGTCAACCCTGATCAAATCAAAGCAATCACTTCAATACCCGAAGTGCTCAACAGCAAAAAGCAGGTCCAGAAATTGACGGGTCGGATAGCTGCCCTCTCACGTTTTATCTCTCGATCCTCGGACAGATGCCACAGATTCTTCAACGTCCTGAGGAAAGACAACAGATTTCACTGGAACGAAGAATGTGCCAAAGCCCTGCAAGAACTGAAAGCATACCTGTCATCACCACCGCTACTGTCAAAAGCGGAACCAGACGAATCTTTACTGACATACCTGGCCGTATCGGAAGTCGCAGTCAGCGCAGTGTTGGTTCGTGAAGAAAAAGGTACGCAATCCCCTATCTACTACATCAGCAAAACCCTAGTAGACGCCGAAACACGGTATTCACACCTCGAAAAATTGGCTCTGGCACTGGTCACGGCTTCAAGGAAGCTGATACCCTATTTCCAATGCCACCCCATTAAAGTAGTGACCACTTTCCCCCTGAGGAGCATCTTGCACAAGCCCGAACTATCGGACCGGCTCGCCAGATGGGCCATAGAGCTCAGCGAGCACGATATCACATATATTCCTAGAACCGCCATCAAGTCGCAAGTCCTCGCCGACTTTGTAGCTGACTTCAGCGCCAAAATATTGCCGGAGGCGGAAAGGGAAGTCCTATATTCCGCCTCAAATACCGACCTCTGGACTCTCTACACCGATGGGGCTACAAATGCCTCGGGATCAGGACTGGGACTCGACCTCGAAGTCCCTACGGGCGAAACTATTCGACAGTCCATACGATGCCCCGAGATGACTAACAACGAAGCAGAATACGAAGCCGTTATTGCAGGTATGAAGTTAGCCGTCAGGTACGGAGCTCGCCGACTCGTCTTGCACTGCGACTCACAACTCGTGGTAAATCAAGTCACCGGGACTTATCAAATCAAGGAACAAAGGTTGCAGAAGCATCAAGCGGAAATCCACAGGTTGATGGCACAGCTCGATGAATGCCGCTTCGAACAAATTCTTAGAGCGCGCAATGCCGAAGCAGACGGCCTGGCCAGGATGGCTGCGGCCACCACAAGCCTAAGCAAAGAAAGCATCGTCACTCTCCTTCACTCGGCAATCGATCACACTGAGGTACTCTCCCTACATCTAACTTGGGACTGGCGCAACCAATTTGTATCATATTTACAGGATGGAACATTACCGCCCGACAAAAAGGAAGCAAAAAAGCTTCGCATGCAGGCAGCAAGGTACTACATGGTAAACAAAGACCTCTATAAGAGGACTTTTGGAGGACCATTGGCCAAGTGCCTAGACCCCAACCAGACAACGCCGGTACTGGAGGAAGTTCATGAAGGCCATTGTGGCGCCCACACAGGCAATCGAGCACTCGTACGTTGCCTGGTACGAGCTGGATACTACTGGCCCACCATGAAAAAAGATGCTGCGGAGTATGTCCGCCGGTGCGAAAAGTGTCAAAAGTTTGCCCCCTTGATACATCAACCAGAGGAACCACTCCATTCAGTCACTTCGCCATGGCCCTTCATCAAGTGGGGAATGGATATAATCGGACCACTACCCGCCGGACGAGGAAAGGTACGTTTTTTTTTAGTTTTAACTGACTATTTCTCCAAGTGGGTGGAAGCAGGTGCCTACGCCCAGATTGGCGAGCAAGAGGTCATCGCCTTCATCTGGAAAAATATCATATGTCGCTTCGGCATCCCCAAAGAAATCACCTGTGACAACGGCCGACAGTTCATCTGGCAGAAAATAACTGACTTCTTCGACAAATGGCGTATCAAAAGAATACTCTCAACACCGTATCACCCTGCCGCCAACGGTCAGGCAGAGTCGTCCAATAAAACCATATTGAGTATATTAAAAAAGAAGCTCGAAGACGCCAAAGGACTGTGGCCTGAGCTATTGCCAGAGGTGCTATGGGCACATAGGACCACCCCCAAATCCTCCACAGGAGAAACGCCTTACTCGCTGGTCTACGGGACTGACGCCGTCATACCAGTCGAAGTAGGTGAGCCGAGTCTAAGATACTCGCATACAAATGGAGCGGAGAATGATACGAATCGACTACAAGACCTCGATGAAGCCGAAGAAAGAAAAGAGATAGCCCACATTAGGCTGGTGGCCCAGAAACAGCAGATCGAAAGATACTACAACAAGAAAGCAAAAATTCGACCGCTCAAAGTGGGTGACTACGTGTTAAAAGCCAAGACGATAGCATCCAAAGACCCCAGCGAAGGAAAGTTGGGGACCAATTGGGACGGACCCTACAAAATCATCGCAACAGCGGACAAGGGTTCATTCCGACTAGAAACCATGGATGGGAAAGCGCTCCAAAACAACTGGAACATCTCCCACCTCAAGTATTTCCATTTCTAGAAAGAATATCCCCCGAGTCGTACTCTTTTTCCCTCATCCGAGTTTTATCCCAATTGGGTTTTCTCGGAGAGGTTTTTAACGAGGCGACGAAGGAGATGCTCAAAAATGCTTAAGAGGCTAATCTGATACGCCAAGCGTTCCGACAATCGGCACGAATGGCATATCACAGGGACTAACTGTATGGGGTAAAATAGGACTCGACCTCAAGGGGGCCGAGTATGACTTTCCTCATGTCGGGAAAACGGCGAGAGTACGACTCTCTCTCTCCTACGTCTCCTATAGCAAGGACGTAACACAGACGTAAGGGTATGAGCAGCGACATATGAACTCAGGCGTCCTCATTCAAAGAGCGTTAACGACCTCTCGACGTATCGAACTTTTGAGAATATGACGGACCCAGCCGAATAGGGTCGGAGTTGACCCTCAGTATGACTATACCAACGGGTATGCCCACTGAGTATACGCTTACTGAGACAAGGCTACGGCTCAGATATAAAACGGCAGCGTCCCTATCAAGGAGAGGTTGTCTACTTTTGTACCTTTTTCTGATTATTTCGAGGGAGGTCTCCTGCTATATAAAGGAGACCTTCACATTGTAAAAAGGGGGACTATATATTTTTTTTTAATGATACAACTTCTGATTATTTCTCTCTCTATCATTCTCTCTGTGTTAATTATTCTCTTTTCACCTTCCTAGTAATTTTCATTAATAGTTCACATAATCTCGGCATTTCTTATCAAGATTCGCAATATAAAAGCTATAGATCTATCCGCGGGGTTTATTATAATTGATTACGATTTACCCCTTTCTCATAACTTCTGATTGTCCATGACGTATAAAGTAATCGATAATTTTTGAGTCAAACAAATAACATTACTGTTGTTTTATTATAAAAAGAGCACATTCATTCACAGTTATAGCATTTTTTAAAGATTCTTTACGTTGCATTTTAATTTTTTTAAACGTAACCACAAGTTAAGGATTATTGAAGCATATTAATTTATCACATCATTCTCTAATCTCATCATTAATCTATACTTGTCATTTTTTTTTAATTTTTGCTTCTGCTCTTGGAAAAGGCTCATTTTCTTTTTTATTATTCTCCAATAAACTATCTGAATCAATCCACATTCCATTACCATAATAATATTCTTCAAAGTATTTTGCTTGTGAATATGTATACCAGTATTATACCAAATACATTACATAAAAAATAAATGCAAAATATTAGCGTACCATTATACCAAGAACAATTAAATAAATAGAATATACCACGTATTTCAAGATAAAATACATAATACTTTTGTACCTACACAAAATCAAATAAATAGCATATATCATGTATTTTTAAGACAAAGTACATTTTTTTTTATACCATAACACAATTAAATAAACAAGATATGCCATGTATTTTTAGGTATAAAAACGGCATGTACATTCTGCAACTTGATTAACATTTACTTGGGCTAGGTATAATCCTGTCGAGTTTGGGTGTGGAAATGAAAGATAAGGGTGTATATAAATATATATTAGAGGGATATATATGTACAATATACTTAATATATACTATACAATTTATTAAGAGATTGATTTGGTAAAAAATATGAGGGAGATAAAACATAATTTATGGGTGGGAGGGGAATGATGTCTTAGCAATGAATGTGATTAGGAAATGATGACAATAAATTTAAGGACATAAAATTGAAATCTTAATTCTATGGAGATATTTTTGGGATGAAATTGCAACATTCTCGGACATTATAGGGTTGTCAAACTTCTTTTAGGTTTCTACTAATGTAAATAATATAATACCTCATTTGATATATTCCCTCCGTTTTATATTAAATGGGGTAGTTTCCTTTTTAGTCTATTCCAAAATAAATGACACACTTTTAAATTTGGAAATAATTCAATTCTAAATTCTTCGTTTTACTATTTTTGCCCTTAATGAGAAGCTTTAATAGCCACACAAATGGTATGGCTCCACAAACCTTTTACCCCTTAAGCTTTTAAGATCACAATTTTTAAAAAAACTTTTTTTTTTAAAATTCCGTATCGAGTCAAACTACCTCAAACAATATGAAACGGAGGGAGTAATACTTAACGGTGCTAGGAAGCTGTATATATTATTTTAAAAAGTGATTGTCATGAAAGTTCCTCGTATTTATATACTTGTGACACATGCACTTAATATAACAAATCAAAGTAGTCATAAGAATCCAAAATGACACGTACTCTAATTGGGACATCAATTTCACATACACATATTGTTTGGTCCAAGGAAAAGGCGGTGACAAGTCAAATCAAATTTAGACAACCATTATAATTCACATGATGAGCAATAAATTACAATTTAGAAGCTGGCACCTTTTAAGTGCATCCTATAACTATATATGGAGACTCTAATCCAAGTCTACCTCAAACCCACAACACAATATTCACATATATAAACAAAGGATAATTAATTCCTTTTAAAATAAACAAGATATTTCCTTTAGGCAGTGGGATAAGAAGCGTCCATAGCAAGTCCACAAAGGCCTTCTTTCTCATGAACATCCCTTTTGATGCGCATATATCCACTGTCACCCCATTTACTGCCCCATGAATTCTTTATAATCCAATATTTTGTACCATCACTTGTAGCACCATATCCTACTGCTGTAACAGCATGGTTAAGCCAAGTGCTACATGATCCACTGAATACACCACTTGAATAGAACTGGAAATCGAAGCTACTCCCATCTATTGCCACAGACACAGGTTGATTAGCCACTGCCTGCAAAAGAGCTTTCTCACTGTTGGCTGGCACATCTTCATATCCTGTAATTAGTGATCGGCGTTAAATGGGCGGGTTGAACTACACTTGGACGGGTTAAGTATATGTTGGTCATAACTCGTCCCATGCATATATATATGGTTGTAGGTCATAACAAGGACCTAAATAATGTAGGTCATAATTAACCCAACTCACCTTATTGAAATTTGTTCTTCTATATTTTCATGGGCTAAATATGACACCCGTACCTGTAATTTTGGCTGCTGAAACAGCTGATTTTTTTTTGTTGCAGACACCATCTTCTCCTTTGTATGGATAGTTTGCTTCTGTAGTGAGGCCCTTGTTTTTTGTGATAAATTCAAAGGCAGTGTCCAAGAGTCCTCCGCTACAACCTTCGTCCTCGCCTTCCACATCACAGTCTACAAGTTCTTGCTCGGATAAAGGGATCAAATTTCCTGTTTTCAGTTGGTGGAGCCCTTCCATTGCAGCTACTGCAGAGAATGCCCAACAACACCCTGTATGTGTGTTTGCATAGTATCAAAAAGTTATATTATTATTGCTATAAAAGTAAAGTCCAAGTCAAAATTAGGATTTAGTCCAATATAGGAAGTAATTCTATTCTAATCTATGTTTATAGAGCAGTTAGTTTCTTTCTTAAGGAACATGATTAGTCCACTAAACAGAGATAATATTATAAGTAGCAAATTTATGTACTTACCACATTCCTTTTGGTCCTTGATAGGGGTAACTGCACCTTTCTTTCTCCAATCCATAGTTGGCGGTATGTCTGTCACATTAGCATATCTAAAATGTGTCTTTGGCTTTGAGGAAGACATGACCTTCGGGTGTGATCTCTTGTAACCAGTATGCAATACACGAAATTCCTCGTTCGTGAGATCAGTGAATTTATTAACGCCAAGTTTGTACCCTTTATCTTCACCTGCATTAAAAGCTTCTATACGTTCCACGTTTTCTTTAAATATTTTAAAACGCATTTCTTTCTCGTTCAAATCTTTGTAAACTTTGTCATGGTGAGCAATCCATTGGTCATGCCTAGCTCGCATGCTTGCCTCATAGTTGATTGGACGTGATGAAGCTACTTGAGAGCTCCAAACTCCCAAAAATATGAAGAACAAAGCTAAGCAAAGGTATTGGCTTGTTTTTGCAAAGGCCATTATCAACAACTAGCTAGTTATTAATTATGAAGGAAGAAATTGAAATGTTTTCTTGGATGAATGTTAAAGCTTGGATTGGAAGATGTATTTATAGGCAAGAAATCCCTACAAGTTGAATCTCCTGCTTGTGTTGCATAGATAAAGACATGCAATTCTAGGTTCCTTGCACAATTTTCTGACTCACACACTTTTGGATGGATAGGATCAGTTAAATCAGTTATCGTGCTTAGCATGAAAATGGTTGCATATACTACGTACCTCGAAGGCTGAAATAATTATTAGCGACTTTCAATAGAAAAATAACAATCTTTATTACTACTAAGTACTATTTATCTTATTTTTATCGGTAGTCACATCTCTTTTTTCCGTCACCATAGTGTTAACAGGTGCTAATTATTCAAAATTATGAATTTGGGTTGGAAAATTATACTAATATTGGCAAATCATAATGAGTAGTACTCTATCAAAGTGGAACCCAGTATACTGTTAGAACCTGCTGATGATCTCTTCCTGTGGATGGAATATGTTGGACTATAGTATAGGAAACGATCACCGTGAAATTCATAACTAAGTGGAAGAGTTATGACTTGAACGATTAAAATTCTGGAGACATGCCTGTAGTTAAACAAGCAACTCATATTATCGTGTATCACTTTTCATGCATACGTAGCTTGGAAAATGTTGACTAGGTAGGGATGTTTGACACGGAAAGTTAACTTCATACTCAGAATAGTTTAGCTAGAGTAGTATGAGTTAATTAAATTAAAATACTTTTTTAGTTACTTTCAGTCACATCAGCTCTAGCAATAATTTAGCAATACTACTAAAAAATAAAAGCTAGAATTAGCTACGAACGTCGTCCCTAATCTGTCGTTAATTAAATCGCTCGTAGCTAGCAGAATTTCTTGATAATTTGTCGTTTATTCGTTGCTAAATGAGATTAGCGACGGATTTCTCAATTTTGCTACAGAATTTGTCCGTCGCTAAAATAAACTAGTTTTGTCATGACCCGAATTTCCCACCATCGGGAGTCGTGATGGCGCTTACTAATAGGAGCTAAGCAAGCCAACTTAATGTACTTCTTTTAGCAATTACCGTCCATTTAATGAAAACAAAACATAATATGATAAAGCGGAAGTCTCAAATATAATTAACTGAAAGAAATGCGGAAGTTTAACAAAATCCTCTACCCAGAACTGGTGTCACAATACTCACGAACGTCTAGAGAATATTAAATACAAGGTTTGAATGAAACATAAAAATTATTTGTTTCGGTACAAAGATAAAAAACTAAAATAGGGATAGAGAGACTCCGGGCCTGCGGACGTCAGCAAGGCTACCCCGGGGTCTCTGGACTGAAGTCAGCTCCCAAATCCTCTACTGTTGTCCAAAAGCTGCTGCTCCGACGCTGTGATCTGTGCAAAAAGATGCACAGAATGTAGCATCAGCACAACCGACCCCATGTGCTGGTAAGTGTCTAGCCTAACCTCGGCGAAGTAGTGACGAGGCTAGACCAAAATACCAGATAAACCTGTGCAGTTATGAAATATATTGCGAAAAATAAACAGGAAATAAGCAGTTTATAAAAGGAGGGGGAAACATGCTATGGGGATGCAACAGTTAAATCAAGAAGTCTAAACTTAAGGATAGAACAGCCAACAAAAAAAAAAACAAAAATCCGAAATAAGCACATTTAAGCTATAATTTGTTGCGGCGCGCAACCCGATCCGATCACAAAATATTACTGTTGCGGCGTGCAACCCGATCCTCAATCATCACTGTTGCGGCATGCAACCCGACCCATAAGTATATGGTGTTATTGCGGCGTGCAACCCGATCCATAATCATCACTGTTGCGGCGTGCAACCCGACCCATAAGTATATAGTGTTGTTGCGGCGTGCAATCCGATCCACAATGATCAATGTTGCGGCGTGCAACCCGACCCATATATAATAACAAGCCTCACTCAGTCAACAACCACAATTAAGGGGTAAGGGAGTAACAACTAGTGACAGAAATCCGGCAAGGGAATATAACAACACAACTAAATCCCGACAAGGGAGAGAAAAGTCAACAAAACCAATAACACGCGGCAAGGGAGTAACCATCAACTCTTTCTCTTTCTTACACTTCTCACTTATAATACATTTTCATTCGAACCATCGCTCTAAAGAGCCATTTCATATTGTATACCGTCTCAATCCGTAACACAACTCGAACCAACGCTCCACGGAGTTTAGCAATCATAATCTCTGCCTCATACTCTTTACAGTATCTAGAACTCATCAAATAAGCATGGAAGAATCACAACAAATTCAGGATAATCTCAATATAAGGACTGTCACGACCCTAGTTCACCAATCGTGAACACGTCATGACGGCACCTAGTCTTCGCGACTAGGTAAGCCTAACACAAATTGCGGAAGTAACAACATTTACAAAATTTTAATCAAAAGCTAAATAACATGAGTAATGTATTCAGTTGCCGCTTAGCACATACACTTCAACACTTTAAAATTCTAAAACTATCCCAAAGACCCGAAAACCCACAGGCAACACATGCTAAGAGTAATACATAACACTGCTCTAATCATCCGAAAAGTCTATAACAAGGAATAATGGAATAGCATCTAACTAACTAAAGGGGTAGAGTGAGAGGGAGACTCTCCGGTCTGCGGACGCGGCAGATATACCTCAACTCTCCGAAATGCTCCCTGCAGCTATTGATAATGCGCCTGCGTAGAGGTACCTGGATCTGCACATGAAAAATATGCGCAGAAGAGGCGTGAGTACACCACAACAGTACTCAGTAAGTGCCAAGCCTAACCTCGGTTGGGTAGTGACGAGGAAAGGTCAAGGCCCTACTGAGGCAGAAATAATACAACAGCAAAAATATTAACAGTGTAGAAATCTGACGAAAACTAATGAACGCAGCAGTGCAATAAGTCAGATCAATGAAATAATAATACTACAAAGACATAACATAAGCACAGAGTAAATACAGCTAAATTGCAAGAATGCCAACGAGGGTCTCCCAGGATACCATCTTGTAGCCCTTTCCTCAACTGTCCAATGGATCTCTCGGGATACCGTTTCGTAATCCAACTCTCATATCAATATCAAGGATCTTCCGGGATACCGTACCATAGTCCAATCATCAGCGTGTAGTGGAATCTCCCGGGATACCGTCCCGTGGTCCCAAAATAAAAGTGCAGAGGGATCTCCTGGGATACCGTCCCGTAGTCCCAAAATAAAAGTGCAGGGGAATCTCCCGGGATACCGTCCCGTAGTCCCAAAATAAAAGTGCAGGGGGATCTCCCGGGAATCAAACCCGTAGTCCCAAAGTAAAAGTGCAGGGGGATCTCCCGGGAATCAAACCCGTAGTCCCAAAGTAA